>RJWM01008760.1:0-71267 GCA_004363535.1 Dasyprocta punctata
TGTGATTCTCCTGTCTCAGCCTCCTGAGGGCTGGGATTCCAGGTGTGCACCATGACACCTGGCTTCATTATCTCTTACACAGAGAAATGTTAATGAAAATTAAAGTAAACTTAGTTCATAAATTGTAGGCAACATAAACTGATTTCTAACTATGAAATGAGGATTTATATAACTTGCACTTCCCTTTATTCTCCTTCCTCACAATTTTTATGGTAATATTTTTTCTTTTATTAGTCACTGTTTATATATGTTAAGTTCTATTTGTTGTTCCATTAATTTTTTACTGGTTAGATTTTTAAATTAATTTTATTGATATACTTGTGACATACATAATGATCAAACTCATCACAGGGAATTGTACCTGTACATGCTATATCTTAATTCCTTTTTTTCACATTTCTCCACCAATTTGTAAGTCTTCAGAACATAGACTACTGATTCTTCCCTTCTGCCAATTCTCCAATCCCCTTCTGTACCCTGACTCCTGACAACTTTCTTTTTTTTAATTATAAACTAATCTTTCTATGTCTTACTTCTAAAAACTACAGGTAAATATTCAGTTTAACATGTTGTTAATATTATCCATTTGCAAAGATACTACTATGCTAAAATGACATCTGTATCTCTAGAGGTCTGTTTCCATGGTCCGACGGACTGAAACCAGGGCCTCGTGCACACGCTGGGTGAGCACTCTAGCACTGCGCTACACCCTGAGCCCTGGAATTTAGTTTTCACGATCTTACAGTCATCTGAAGAGTAACTACTAGAATAAAGGCAAGTGGATTTTCATTTCTTAATTTCCATACTTGCTAAACTCATGCCACATTTTTGTGGCATGATGAATGGACCACAGCATGACTGTTTAGCTTTTTACTTTACCTGGAGTTTCTAATTACATTTACTTTATATTAATTATCAAATCTCAAAGTTTTAAATTATTATCAAATAAAGAAGAAAAATTCAAGGTTTGCTGTAGTAGAATCACAATTAAAACAAACTTTTGAAACTCTGTTTTTGTTTTTAAATACTTAAGTAAAGACAATTACGCTCTTCTGTCCGTTAACACAGAGACAGTCTGTATATACGTATTAATGAATTTCATTTATTTGGTATTTTTAGTTTATAAAACACAGCTCACATATATTATTTTCTGAATCCATAAAGTGGGCAATAATTTCCTCTATTTCAGAGATAAAACAACTTGAGACTAGAAAGACTAAGATTTATCCATGATAACAAAGAAAGTAAATTGCAAGTTTAAGACTTGAAATCACACTTTTCTTTTTCAAAGATCAGTGCTCTTTGCTTCTACACAGCTGCCTGGCACACAGACTCTTTCCGCTCTTCTGTTTAAGAGTAAAACACCATGATTTTTTGATTTATAAGCTCTGTTATCAATTACAGCACTCCTATGGAAACGAGCACTGTACTCCTTATTACTAGATGTTATGGAGTAGGATTCTTGTAAATAAACAGTTAGAAAGTTGGCAGTAGGAGAAAAGCACAAATAAACAAAAAAGCCATTACACCAAGAAATAACGAATTGAATAGTCAAGAGAGGCCAAGGATTCATACATACTTCCTCCAGTAATATAGAAGTCTGTTCAGCCCTGGTGCTCCTGTGAATAACCTCACTAATGTTAATGTCCATATGAAAAAGAAAGCGATCCCAGTTATCCTCTGGTGACCACATCCATCACACATAAAGACTTTCAGGAACAATGCTGAGTACTGATTCTGAAAGCTTAGGGCTACCAGAGGCCTTTCAGGAGGAAACCAGGGTCGACAGAAGACTAACATTGAAAGAGTCATGAAAACTAAACCTAGAGAAAACATACCATCTGGAGGTATGACTAGCTTTACCTAACTCAGTAATATAATCTATTCCATTTTAACAATGGACACAGAGATTTACAGAGGTTAGTTAATCTGCCAAAACCACACGGTTCAGTGGGAGCTCACGTCATTTCTTACACATTAGGCATACTACCTCTCTCTAATATCCAATGAAGAAAACTGAAATACAATAAATTCTTACCAAAACATTAATGATTATCAATTTTCATGTGAATAATGGGCTAAAAGGATATTAAAGAGGTAAGTTCATTAGCCCACTTTTGCCCATAATTTTAACCTCATCTTTGTATTTTTTAAATTAAAAAATAGGCAATGATTGCAGAGTTATAAGAAATAGCAAAAGAGATCTGAATTCTTCTGATAATGTTTCCTATTCTGTTGCTGGTGGAGCCATTAAAGAACAGTCAAAACCTGGCGCCTTAGGGTTCCAGAACAAGTAAGTATTGCGTGTCAATACATCCACTTTCAGAAGTTATGCATCAGGAAAAACACCTCAAAGTTTAAATGTTGGTTAGAAAACTCATATAATTTATATTATTATAAAAACATTATAGAGAATTTTACAGATGCTTTTTAGCAATAGGAAGACTTGTCTTACAGTTAGTTTAGACAATTTTCCTATTGTGCTTCATTCTATATTGATGGTGGTACTGCGTATGTTAAAGAGGCAAGATATGATGATTCTTATGGATCATGAATCAAGTCTATAAAATCACTTTGATTTGACAGCAACTGTTGAAGGTTATTTCCTCTTTTCACCAAACTAAAACTTTTTATCAGTTAATATTTATGAAGCACCTACTGAGTAGAAATCTCTTGCTCAATAAAACCTTCCACTACATAACTAAGTGCAGGAGGGCTTTTGTTTTTATGGTTGACATTTATGAAAGATCTCAGATGCTCTCCCTTGTTTTTTTACATGGAAGGGATTTATCCTGAGGTTTGGGTCAGAGGTATAAATTCTTACCAAACTACAAAAAGAAAGTTAGTAGTTGTTTCTTATTTTATTTACTGACTTTCGGACCTGCATAATGTTCAATGAGTAGAAACACACATCATATTTTTAAAGAATGGACTGTTATGATTAGCAAGTCTTGGTCTCAGGTTGAACAACTCTTTAAGCAACTCTAGGCAACTCAATTAGGACACTGAACCTCAGTTTCTTCAGTTTAAATAAGGAGCTTGCGTTAGACAATTTCTTGAGTCCCTTCAGCACAGGAATTCCAGGTTTTCTTGTACTAGTCTTTAAAACCATGTATGAAGTCCATGTACGAGCACTGCATAGAACCCTCCACCTCCGAAAACCTGTGAACACACCTCTGGCATCCTCTTGGATTGCTGAAAGCTAGCAGACCTGTCACTTGAGCCTCAGTGGAATGATTCTTTCCAGCTGGTTTACATACCACATGATTCTTGCAAGTTCAGCTATCAAGAATCCAGAGACCACTACATTTTTGGCAGCTTTGTAGGTCTCAAGTCTCTCCTGTTTGATTTTATTCAAGACCCAATAAAGCAGAGTTGTCAAAAAAGTACCGCTCTTTTTATATTTTGCATTTACTATCAGCACTGTCATTTACAATTCAGTAAAAAGAATAATCAATGTGATGGGTGTGTGTGTGTGTGTGTGTTCTCTTTTCTCCAGATAGCAACCCCACAGACTCCTCTATCCTATCTACTGCCTTCCGCACCTCTTACCCCCCGCTCTTGCCAAGTCTGTTAGAAAAAAATTTTCTCTCCTTCAAGCAAGGGCTATCAGAAATTACTTCATTTCATCATGTTACAATAATCTCTCTTTCCAAGGAAAAAGAATTTCCTATCATAATAAAAGAAAAAAAGAGGGCCGGGGATATAGCTCAGTGGTGCAGCACCTGCCTGGCAAGCGTGAGGTTCTGAGTTCAATTCTTGATACAAAAATAAATAAATAAATAAATAAATAAATAAAAATAAGAAAAGAAAGAAAAGAAAAGAAAAGAAAGGCAGATAAAAAAATACTGCTTGGGTTCAGGAAATGCTGAATTTTCTCTGTTGAAAAATATGTCATTAGAAAGAGAAGAAAATGAACATATACTGATTACCTACTATGTGCCAGGAACTTTATATATCACATCTCATTTAATATTTACTACACCTCTGAGAGACACTGTTACAGCAATGTTACAGGGGCAAAGAACCCTAAGGTTGACTCAGAAGAAAAAAATAATTTCTCTGTATTTATACTGAGTCCAGGCACTCTCCATTATCTAATTATTTTGCCATTACCTGAAAACTGTTAAAGAACATATAACTCTACTGCTCATGGAAATCAGTTTAAAAATATTAAGAAGCAAAAACATAAATACTGCATTATTTTTCAATACAATAAAAGAATTATGTACCTCTGTTGAAAAGATGATGATAATAAGTATTTTGCACTTAACTACTGTTTACCACTACATTCTCCCTACCTTCTATGTATGAATGGAGTTTTGTATCTTTTTCTTATTAAAGATGCAGGTCTATTAAAATCATTTTTTTCATCCTGAAAACATTTTACCATAGCCAACTACAAATATTTACCCTCACTTGACAAGCAAGAGACTTTTTAAAGGAGAGAAAAAGTCTACACAAATGGTTTAAACTTCTGAACTTTATTTCGTCCACAATTACAGAGAACCAAGAGTTTCATTAGCACAATTTACTCATTCAACAGTCATCTGTTTGTATGTCCACTCGGTATGCCTCTTCAGTGCAAAAAGGAACTGAAACACTTGCACAAAATACTTAGAAACAAGATATATAACGAATAAATATGGCAACCAGAGAAAATCAGAATGAAATGTCAAGCTTAGAAACAAAAAATAAAAAGCAAGTATACAGCAATACTAGGACTAAACATTAAGCCACAAACTGGAATCTGAGTTTAGTAGCACTCAACACGGACAGAAATTTCTTCAGAATGGTAAACTAAACAAAACAAAACAAAACAAAACAGCAGCAAACCTGAAAACACAATGATAATTTTTCATATCATCATAAACCAGTTAGTGTTAAAAATGTTACCATGTCTCCTAAATGGTTTATTTTACAACTGGCTTCTTGAGACACAATAGGGCTTAGACTTGGTGGATGTCATTTAAATTTCCCTTATTCTTAAAGTTTCCCTTAGCACTTTTTTTCATGCCATTTATTCACTGACTAAATCATTTTTTTCCCACAAAATTTCTCTGAGTCCGAGTAAACAAACCTTCAAAGACAAGCGCATCAAAACCAGGGTCAACAGTGTTCAGAGTGCAGGACAATTTAAGGTTCTTTTCATCAAACCATTAAATGCTTATTCAAAATCTGTTATTCTCCTTGATAACTCAAGAATGACTTAACCAATTTAATGTCAATTTAAAAAAAAGTCTTTGAAAACGTTAATATTTAAGGAAACAGTGAATGCTGAAGCCAAAGTGAGCTGAATAAGAATGTAAATCTTGCAGCAATGATAATCTTCAGTATTCTTCATTTTGATGTAATACTAATGATATGAGGTATATCTTGGCATTAATAGTGAACACTGAGAAAATACCTGTCATATATTATTTTGAAATAAATTTGTATCGGGCCCGGAGTTTGGCTCAGTGCCTTAAGCGCCTGCCTGGCAGGCGCGAGGTTGTGAGTTCAATCCCCGGTGCCAAAAAAAAAAGAGGAAGAAATAAATTTGTATCCCTGTCCTCATGACAATACTTTCTCAAGGTAAATATCTCCCTTATGCTAAATAAAAAGAGAATTAATGGATTTAATTTAATAATTTTTTAATTTTCCTAAATATTTTGGGCCAAGAAATAATAACACTGTGGATTGTAAAATCTGATCCTTCTTATTCACTGACTTGTGCTCCAAGACCATAAAGAAAAATAAAGAATTGGAACTATGTATCAATTCAATTAAGTGTCACCTAAGGCAAGATGATTCAGAGCGCAAAGGAACCCCAATGTGCTGGGGGGAGGCTTTTTCTGGTCTGTACCTAAGTCAAGGAATCCAGGGCTTTTTGTTTGGCTTTTTTCTTTTTTACAGTTGTCAGATGCTCATTCTTTTTCAAAGATCAACGAAGGTGCTCTGTGACTAGGTGGGAATGGCTCCATATTTCCAGAAGCAAGCCAAAATTTTAGGTTGTTCAGTAAAACTGCTTTCACCAACACCATGGTGCTCTGTATTTGAAAAATTCATTTAAAGAAGAAAACCTGGAAGCACTTGGTAATTTGGTTTTCACATACCAGCTCCCACTAATTCTGCCTGCTTTTATGACAAACGACTGGAAGTAGTTTTCTGCTTCATTGAAGTAATCACTTTTCACGACTGGCACAAGATTTGCCCATCCAGTATCAAGACTCTCATGTCTGGACAGAAAACACAGAGATGTCTACAGATTCCTTCTGTCCTCTCCTCCCATCAAGAAAGGCTGGACAAAGTTAAGATGCTAGAGAAGATGTCCTGGATCTATGATTCCCGGCTTATTATAAAGTGAGACGTTTCAAGCAAATTAACTTTCACTTAAATTGTAAGTTAAGACCCAGTCCCATTCCTCCTCCTCTCTGTCCTTCCTGTTTCAGTAGTTATGAAATGATTTATGAAAAGAAGAGAAAATCAGATATCTAGGATAAAAAAGTTTCACCAAGTAAACTCTTTCGTATTTTTGTTAAGGGTGGTAATGTTTTTATAGTTACTATAAAACCAACCTCTAATTTCTGAGGAGTTAGGTCCATCCTAGCAAAAGTACTTTTCCCACTTCCCTGCTCTTCCAGTAGAGCTGCCAGAGATGTAACCTAAAGCCTGTCAGTAAAAGCCACGCGACTGGGATGCTTTCGTGCTCCTTCACATAGCTATGCTTTTGAATGTCAGAAAACATTTTAGGACATTATTACTTAATCCCTTAGACTGCTTATTGACAAACTTTCTAAAAAGTTGACTGTATTTTTTAATACTATTACAGCTCTTATTTCCATAAATTTTTGAATAAGCTACTTTAATTAACAAGTTTAAAGGCACTGAAAAGCACCTGTCTCAAATGCAATTTACCATCTTTTAAAAAGTAGATGAAACTTTCTATATGATGAAGATCTCGGGAATCTTGAGTTTTCACTTAGGTTCTATGTGAAAGATACATCTAGATAGGTTGCTGTGAGAAGTACCATGGTAGCATATTTAAGACAGACACAGACAGACACAGGCACACACACGTGCACACACGCACACACACACTAACACACATGCTTTATTCTTTACAGTCCATCTAGAGAAACAGCAAGCATTCTTGACAATAATTTAAAGACACCACAGAAACAGATTAAGAGACTCATCATTAACTTTACATACATTTTATTATCTACTGTATTGACCTGTACAATATTTTAAATTTAGCAATACAGTTCATATTTAAGCAGAAAATTTATAACGTAAGAAACTTGAGAATGTATTTTGAACTTACTTTATAACGAAACATGTGGAAGTCATTTATAATATTTACAGCAGTGAGTTTTAATCACAGGAATAACAAAGTCTAGATCTTACAGTGGCGCCTGTCTGGATATATTCTACCCAGGTTTTTCCTTAAAGTTCATAACGCCCATGAATTCAAACACAGTTAATCGAAAAGTATGCTATGAATGTTATAAACAGTCAAGACTAACAGAAAAGAAACAATCTATGAGACTAAATTTAATTATTTGCATTGAAAGTTTGTTGAAAATGGAAAGCTCATATAACAAAGGACTTAATCTTTATAGTTTTATGCATGAACTCAACTCTATGAGATATCACTGAATATTTATACTGAAACTCATTCACATATTATATAAATAGGAACTTCAAATTCCAGTTATGGTTCTCTGGACAATTTCTAAATATTTATGTGCCCCAGTATTCAATACAACAAAATAAAGTAACTGCACTAAATTTAAGTTTTTAAAAGCTTTCTAAAATTATATGGGAGAAGAAAAGTGTGTTGTAAAAGGAATATGAAAAATGAAAAACAAAAACAAAAATAGATTACACTAAGGTTAGCTCGTTACCTTACTGCCTTAGGCAAATGATCTTCTCTAGTAGTTTCCTCTATAATTTTTTTTGTTTATAAAACTTTTATAAATACATATTTTGAAACAAAGCTGAAAACAAAAAACTGGTTAAAGTCTTGCAATAAACTACAAGTATAAGTTGAAACAAATGTGTATGTTCTACAAAAAGTCCCCATCATTTTGGTTTGTTTTGTTGTTATTATCACACAAGGTAAGAAGGCCTAGAAAACAGAAATTTTTACATAATTCAGGGACATTACTATTTATGAATTGACAGAAAAAGGACAATAGGAACACTGAAGCAAACCAGAAAGGCTGCCAGTGAAGGCTGAGATTTCTTAATACTCTCAAATGACGTGAGTGGCACAGGAGCTTCTCCTGTTCCCTCCAGTGGTGATCCTTAACAGGCTGAGATTAGCTGCAGGTCAGGACAGTGGATTTAGTCTGTGGAACATGCATACTCTTAAATACTTGTGTATATTCTCACACATTTTTAAACATGTATCATGCAATGTCTTTAAAAAATCATACAAAAATTACATGAATCACACACAGACAGAGTTTATTAGTAAATACCATTTTCAAGAAACATTTTGGTGTTTCCATTCTGGGGAAAACGTGAAAGATTAAAATTTACAGAAAGCAAGGCAAGGGTAAATAGGGAAGTCCCAGGTAAAACAGAATGAATAAAATGTGTATGGCAGTAGGAGATGTGCATAGTTTTAACCAGTTCTTAACTAGTTCTTGTCAAAGCATAAAAAAGTAGCGTTCTTCATTCTAACTCCTGATTTTCCAATCTATGAAAGAAAAGTGCTGTGCTTTATTTTACCAAAACCTAGACAGTTCTTTTCAGTGTAGCTGATTAATCATACAACGTCTCCCTTTTCCCAAAAACTATGTGAATGGCTTTCCTTGAGCAGCCTGTTAAGCCACGCAGTCAGACGGCTGCCAGCAGTGTTCTCCCTATATTTTAAACTTCCGTGGGCTGGAACGTCATGTACATTATCTTTTTGCTTAATGCCTGGCAGATCTCACATAGCACAGTGGTGATGATAAAAACATTACACATTATTCCCAAAGATCCTGTCAGAATATATAATGAGCGATAAAAATATTCAGATCTTGATTACTTCCTACTTCTAAAACAACCGTGGTGATCTCATCTTCATTCTCTATTTCAATTGCTTTAAATTTCATCTTTCTAAAACCTTACTATATTTGATAGCCTTTGTATTTGCTACTGCATTTCCAATACACCACCCCCAAGGCACATTCACTAAACAGATACAGGACTTCCCAGTACTAGCACAGTTAATCGTAAGTCTCAATAATATTTTCAGTGAATATCTGCACAGTGCACAATACATACTGAAATATGAAGATATATTCTCTGAGATAAATTTCCTTATTTTAAGAGTGAAAACAGCCTCAAATGTAAAATTCTGTTTCGAATAACACTTTATGTCTTCAATAATTCCAGTTTTGTTTGATTATATATGTATCTAAACAATCAAATTTTGGGTCAAAAGATTTAATTTACAATGTAGTCCAAACGAAGTCTACTGCATGACCTAACTTGGTAATGTGAATTAAATCATAGTCATGCTTTCTTTGTAATACCAAATTCTTCCCCTAGGGGACACATCACTTTTCTGTACTTATGATTACATATATATTTCTAAAAAAGAAATCGTAAGACTAATACTATTATGGTTGATACACTGTGTCAACTTGAGAAGGTCAGAAGTTTAACTGAGAGACTCAGCAGGCAGCCAGGGTTCCTACTTTGTAAGTATCTTCATCCTGTGCAAGAGGAGGGCAAGGAAATTTTATGAGTGCTACACCCGCCCTGGGTGTGGGGTTGGCCTGTGTACAAAGGACGCTTGTTCTTCCCCTCTTTTGCTCTGGCTGCTGCCTTGAACTGTTGCCCCAGTGCCATGCCACCCTGTCTTGAAGCCAGCTGATTAGGGACTGAAATCTCCAAAAACTGTAAGCTAAATAAACCTTTACTTCCTTCATTTCGGGTGTTGGGTATTTTGTCCCAGCAACGAGAGAAAAGTAAAAGTAACTAAGACAAATACCAACACTTATTTTTTTTAAAAAATTAAATGCTTGAAAAATTCATTAACATTTCAGGCAACCTGTTAGTAAAAAGTAAACTATCTTATCATACTGCACAATGCACGAATGTTTCATTCACAGGTATTTAAAGCTGTACTACAATAATGTTTATGTAAAGCTAAGAGCATCCATATATATATATATATATACATATATATATATATATAATTTGTTTGCTATAAATAGTTCTTAAGAAAATATCCAAGACAAACAAAAATAAGGTTCTATTAATTTCCAAGCTTAAAAATAAAATGACAATCAGAAAATAAAAAGGTCTGCTCTGAAAAAAACTACTTCCTATATATTATTTTAGTTCAAAAAGAAAATGCCAAAACAATATTTTCGAATGACTAGAGCATAATAAATCATTTTTCTGAAATATATAATATAGATTATCAGTAAAATATGGAGGCAGCCACTGTAGGGAAGTTACAAAAAATAACATAGATGAGACAGAATAAATTCTTGTCTTCACTAAGCCTACAGTGCTTAATTTGTGACAGTCTTCTCTCTCTCAAAACACTAGACATCCTACAAAGCTCATTCATTAGAGAGCACTTAAATACTGGGGGTTTAGTAAGAATTTTATGCTGTACTATGAATTCTGAGGAGGTATTTTCTAGAAATTCTCATAGCCTACTAATGAGTTTCACTGATTAAGAGAAATTTCAGGCAGAAAATGGAGTAGCTAGAAATTGGTAGGCAAGTTCTGCTTCTGCATTAGATGAAGAAGAATGTGGAAGATCTTCACGACTGACAAATGTATTACACATATGTCCAGATAAACCACAGAATATCTGATAACGCAAAGGAATGTAAAAGAATCACATACGAAGAAGCCACTTACATATGGTGGACCATACACTGAGCTTGAGAAATAGAACTACCAAGACTACCAGGCAGGAAGAAGAAACCACATGGCCTTTGAAAGTATCTGCTCCTCTAGGACAGTGATGGCAAATCTTTTAGAGACCGAGTGCTCAAACTGTAATCCAAGACCCACTTACTTATTACAAATTGGCAACGCTGCAATTAAAGGTGAACGCTTGGCTGCTGGGGCAACCTGGCTTGCGTGCCGACAGAGAGGGCCCCGCTGGCCAGTGGGGCACATACCACAGGTTCGAGACCACTGTTCTACATAGAGTAAGTCCTCTTGCCCACAGGCCTCAAGGAGGTGATCATCAGTTAGGGAAGGCTAAGGGCAGGTGTTTACAGGAAACAGATACAAAGTATCACCTGCTCCCTCAGATTCTTTATGCTAATTAAGCAAGGGCTAATGTAGCTGGAGAGTAGTAAAGGTACACAGAGCACCTGAAAGGACCAAGTGTGGGTGGGTGAAAAGTGAAACAAGAACTCACTGTCCTGGGCAGAAACTCACATCCTCCATCAATACTAAGCAGAAAGCTCAGCTGCTGGAGGGCCAGGAAACCCCTGCCCAGCGCTGGCTACAGCAAGAGGCGCCATGTGGCTGTCCCGGGAAGGCAAGCAGGAACGCTGGTTCCCCAAGACCCAGATGCAAAGGCCTCCCCCGGACTGAGGCTGAGCCAGAACAACAGAAACACAGCCTGCCGTTGCTCCTGAGAGACTGAGTGTGGACAGCAAGGCAGCAGCAATCTTCGAGAAGGAGGGCAGTGTGGGGAGAGAGCCTCTCTGTAGTGCAGGTGTGCAGGGACAGCTGGAAGCTGAGGGGAGGAGTGACATTTAGGAAACACTAGCACAGCAGCACTGAGCATCAGAAGTTTACAGTTCAGCACTACAGCAATCTGAAGATGAACATTCTTTTGTGAGCTCATGAGCATTTGATGTAACTAAGGACACATCAGTGAGCTGGAAGAAAAGGAAATAGAATTTACCTAAGCTAAAACACAAAGAGAAAATACTATTGGTGGAAAGTGAAGAGAACATTCAGAAGTTGTAGGACATCAAAAGGTCTAACATATATAACTGAAGTTTAAACAAAAAGGAGACAGAGAAAATGGGAACAAAATTTTTTTAAGAGACAATGACCAAGAACTTTCCAAAATGTAACAAAAGGTATCAAACACAGATAGAAGAACCCCAAGTGAGATAAATACTCCTCCAACTCAGTATTCAGCACATCACAGTGAAATGGTTAAAAACAAAATATATAGCAAAAGTCATAAAGGTACCTATAAATTATGTGAGTGATATAAAAGAACTGCTTTTCAAAAACTAATCTCCAGCCTGAACTACACAGCTTGTCTCAAAAAAACAAAACAAAGCAAAAATCCAGAAAATGTCTGAAGCCGGGCATGGTGGCGCACACCTTTAATCCCAGCACTCAGGAGGCTGAGGTAGGAGGAGCTTTGTGAGTTCAAGGCTTGGGCTACAACGCGAGCGCAAGGCTGGCCTGAGCTACATAGTGCGACCCTGCCTCAAAAACCAGGGCTGGGAGTTTGGCTCAGTGGCTTAAACGCCTGCCCTGGCAGGTACGAGGTTGTGAGTTGAATCCCCGGTGCCGAAAAAAATATATATAAAAATAAAAAATAAATAAAAAATAAACAAGGAATAGGACTGGCCAGTTGTGAACTGGGGTTAGAGAGAACAATGGCTGCAGCAGCAAACAAGCCCAGTCTGGGAACCAGCACCAGGCTGCAGTCGGACTGGGAACAGCCAGGCCCCAGCCCCTTCTGGCACACGGGCCGGCAAACAACAAATATAGATTCTCCTCACCCCCAAAAGCAACCAACTTACCCAAAGAAACACAGGCTGTGGTGATAGCTATCGAGATGAAATGCAATTGGACGCCTGTGGTGCTTTGGTGTTTCACTAACATTGCAGGTCTAGGGCCAGTGGTCTGATCATAGGTTCAGAGGATATTGCTAAACAGTGTGTCATCTAGCAGGGGGATCTCCTTCTGAGGGTCACAGCCATTGTTGATTCCCTATGGTCTTGTTTTGAGGTCCTACATCATTTTGAATGTTCTGTTGCATTGGGTTTTACTCTCTTTTGTTTTGACTATGTTAAATCCCATGGCAGGAGAAGCTATTTCAAGGATAGCAAGATATATTATGGTACCAATTTTGGATTTACTATTGGCTTGTTTTGAAGTCCTTTATCACATTCATTGTTTTGTTTTTATTGTTTCTATTCTGTTCTGTTCTGTTTGATTTTTACTATGTCTGAAGTTATCTGCAGCTATTTTGAAGACATCAAAAGGCATTATAGTAACTACTGTTGATTTCATAATGTTTTGAAGTCCTACATCTCTTACACTAGTTTGTTTTGATTGGTTTTTTCTGTTATATACCTCTTTAAAATAAAAAAAAAGAAAAAACCCAGGGGAAATGAGAAAAAAAAAAAAAAAGAAAAGGAATAGGACTGACGATTGAATGAGAAGCATCTTTTTTCTCTTTATAAGAAAATAAAGTTACATTTCTCTGGTTTTGGTAAGTATAAACATATAGCTGAGTCAATTTTAAAAGGAGTAATAAAGAATAAAACTCAATAAAATTGCAGAAAGTCACACATAATTACACACTTTAAAAAGTGTCACTGACCCCAGGGCAATGGCATAAGACACTATTGAGTGAGAACTTGTTGGTCAGTAGGAAAATACAAAGTAATTTTTCCTTTTAAAATGCATACATCATTTAAATTTAACAATTAAAGCTACTGAAAAATTTGTTTCTGAACTATCCCAATTCAAGTGTGTGCCAAGGTGTCATTCCATTCTTGCATTCACACATGGGATCAAATAAATGAAATTCCCCAATCCTCATCCATGTCTTGAAAAGTCACTGACTGCTGGAAAACAACCGAAACTTATCCTCTCCTGGAAATGAATCAGAAGGCAGACCATCACTGAGTAGCCAACATATGATTCAGCAGAGCTTTGCATAAAAAGTATAAAGTTCAAAAACAATCCTAAAAGGACTCTGGAAGTAGTGGCTGGTTTTACCCTTTCTTGGAATCATTATCAACGCATCTATGAACTTCTGACTGGGTGTAACAGAGGAACACACCAGCGTGACAAAGCTGTGACTTTTAAAGAGCAGTCAACAACAAGCCATTAGGGACTCTCAGCAAGTGCAGGTAGGAGAAATCAAAATGTGTGACAATCGGTTTGCATGACCAACGATGTGAATAGATGAAAAACGGCACGGGCACTGGCTATTAATTTCTCAGAGGAGACAAGATGCATTCAGTGGAAGTAGGATACTTTTCTGTGTGTCTCATAGGATTGTTATGTTTGCATCTTCTTTGCTCGCTAAGCAATGGTTAAATAAAAGCAAATCACTTTTGAGTTTTTTTCCTGCATTTCTAGAGAAGCCGAAGTAGGCAGTTTAAACAGGAGGAGGGAAGCACGCACGCAGGTACACAGAACTAACAATAAAGCTGTCGTGTGAGATGTCATGTGTCTTCAGTGAGGTTTCACTCTAAGTCTCCCACTCACTCTTGGGAATAACATCTCCTCACAACCAAAGAGAAGCAATCATTAATTTTGGAGTTATTATGTAGTAAAATTTGAGTAGAGCAACTTTAACTCATTATAGCGTCACAACTACGAAGTTTAGAAACCTTGCTTTCCTTTGAGAGCCCAAGCTGTCAACACGAGATGTTTTTTATTTTTATTTTTTTCCTGCAAGGAAAATGGCAAAGAGAATGTGGGAAGACAAGATTGGAAATAGAAGCACGAAAATACTTAACTGAAATATATGCTTGTCATGTTTTTCTGAATGTTTTTCTAACCCACGAAAGTGATTTAGCTTTTGTACTTGAACGGTACTTCCATTACTGGCCTAAAGATGTGTAACTTCCAGACCAAAAGGCTTTCAGAATCAGCCTCAGTTGGTGAGCTAGCCAGTGTGGCCTCGTTATCAGTCTATGATGCCGCCCTGTGAGTCTCTGCGAATTGCTGTGCCTGCTGTCTTTCCAACTCTGCTCACTACTTCAGCATGCTAACTTAGTTCAACTCTTTTACTTTGTTTTGTTAAAATAACAGGTCTGAATTCTGGGAGGGTAGGGAGATACCCTGCCCGCCCTGTGGTTTCACGTATTTTTCTGTTATGGTCTACTGAAAATGAGTAACTTTAAAAAATGCAATTTCAAATACACTTGATCCCCCATTGGACACAAATCGCTTCAACAATGCATGTTAATGTTTTTTGAATTTAAAAAATGATTTAGTCTTAATACTTTAACACTGGTTTTGGCAGTCAGCTGTTTCAACATAGTTTCAACTCTTTGAACCTGTTCTTACAGTTCTTTTCCCACTGCATGAGCTTCCAAGACAGCAACAGCCAAAATTCGGAATGAATGTGGAAGCCCATAAAAGTTATTTATCTAGGGTTTCACCAAACAAGTTACACTGACAACTGACTGGCCCCACACATTTGACAGTTTTACAGAAACCTGGAGCATTATAATAGACTCAAGAGATACTGGAACGAGGAAGGGCTTTGTTCTTAGTCTAAATAAATCAAGAAAATGTGAAGTAGGAGGTAAAGGGCAAGCATCTGGGATACATAATGGTAAAGATTAATTTTCTTTTGTCTCTCACATTCTTGCCCCCCATATAATCCAGGCAATTGCAGCCCAAGACCCTGTGCCACTCTCCCTTTCTGTTTGGTAGATGCGAGGCAGTGCTGTGTAGTGAGTACATGCAGGCAAAAGAAGATAAAAACTCAGCGTGAAGAAGCTATGATGAGCGCTCTCCCATGCACCAGGGGCTAATCAGGGAGAACAGACAGGGACACGGCAAGAGCTGCATTGTGAAGGGCGGCCAAGACGGGGTGAGGGCAGGGCCTAGGGCACAGCGCTACTGTCAGACCCACAGACATCTTCTCTATTACTCTCAAATATAACTTTCAATTAAATTATACTGAAATTGAAAAGCAAACATTATGAAAATATGGTAAGAATTTTACTATGTGGCTGAACTCTAAATTTCCTATGCCTCAAGGAAGGATTTCTTACGCCCTTCTTCATGCATCCCCAGTTAGTAGTACATATAATTTCCCCTTTCCTTATTTTGTCCATGTCTTCTTCAAAATACATTGCTCCCTGCATTACTATATTGTAATTCTTTAGTAGACCACAGTAAGTTAAAAGCAATCCCAAGGGCCGGGAGTTTGGCTCAGTGGCTTAAGCACCTGCCTGGCAGGTGTGAGGTTGTTGAGTTTGAGCCCCGAAACTGGGGGTGGGGAAGGGGAGCAATCCCAATGCATTTATGTAGAACAACATTAAAGAACAAAACAAAACAAAATAAACAAACCTCAGTGAAACCTGTAACATTGAGACCTATAAGTAAAAAAAAAATTAATACCAAATTTTGGCAGACTAATAGAGGAACAAGGACAGAGGAAAAAAAAAGAACTATAGAAAATGATGAGTTTAAAACAAGAGGAATCAAACAGAAAAAGTTTTACTTATTTCCCTATTCCCAATACAGATGGATAGAAACAGGACGGCATTGATGTTATTTTTCCACGTAAATATGTATTACTGACTTCAATATAACTTTGAGATTTTTAAGAAAGTGCATAATTGGGAAAGTATACTGGAACTGGGAAAGCAGACTGGCCACTTCTACATTTCATTACAGAAGATGAAGGCCATTACTGCACTTGATTCATCCCCAGCCCCAGTATTTTTAGGTAATTATTGTTCAGTTTCCTGTGTGTTCTTTCAGTATTTCCGTGTATGAATACTTACCCACATTCCATCCCACTTATACAAAAGACTGCATACCATGATGTCTATAGCTCTTTTAAGGAGAACTGTGTTATTTCTTTGTGTGTGAAAACAGGGTAATTATCCACATAGCGTCTTCTGGATGGCTATGTGCTTTGCTTCTGATCTTTCGCTTTTAGGACCTACATTGTAATAAATAACTTCATTCATATGCCATTTCACTGATATGGAGAATAGTTACAGTAAATGTATTTGTGGTTTTTGAACTATTCAAAGTCATTTTGAATTGAGTAAACTGTTTTAAAAGGACATGTTCAAACTTGTTAAATTGGATTTTGTTATATCACTTATTTTCAAAATAAAGGTTTAAACAAGTGATGATTCATAGTGGTCTTTAGGTTTGTAGAAAATGGCCACTGAATCGCTGAAGAGGCATTTGTGTTGGCAAATGGCAAAAATTAAAAAATGAAAACCATTACTATAAAGTGTATATTAAGAAAGATTATCTTTCTCAGTTTACCCAAGATATTTAGAGTGGTTTAGAGATGTTAGGACACTAGATGATGTTATAACAGTCCTGACTGTGTTTTCCACAAAGCCTATAAGCATGCTATTCATACCCGTTAATCCAAATGGAGGCATATTCAAATAACAAAATGAAGGTTTATTCTATTATAGCAGCCTCATTCCAAATCAGCATATAAAATAAAAATAAAACAGCAATTACAATGTGGTTCTTAAGGAATTTTTTTTTAAAAATCCTGAACACTATTTATTATTTTTACCTTACTCAAGAAAACTGTATTTTATTTTCAAAACCATTCATTATTTTTCTTCCTCTACAACACATTATAGCCAGCTTAAGGAATGCAATGGGATATCTTGACTAAGAGAAATGTCTCTAGTTATTAATTCTGAGGTATAAATGAATCAAATGTTGCTTTTATTTTTATTTTGATGAGTAAAATAAAACAAAAAAAGAGCATTTAATCCCATCATCAAAAACACTCACCTATTACTCAAGGAGAACCTCTCTTTCTCATAATTGAATTAACCTATAAATTTACCAAATAAACATCACAAAACAGTAGTGTTTCAAACTGCTTCAACACTATCTTACTGTTCTAGCATTTTTTAAAAAACAAAACTAAACACAAAATTTGTGTATTTAACTGAAATTTTAGGGAAGACATAAAAAAAGTTTACATAAAAAATGCCAATATGAATATGATCACCTGTAGCATGGAGTATAATGTATCGTGGTGACTCTGCAGTCAAAGCTCAAAAACGGAAACAAGTCACCCATTATGTATAATTTTGAGTAGAAACTGTGCTACTCTGGATGATGTTAGGATACAGGACTGGAAAGAGACCAAGGCTCAGTGACAGCATCTTTAAGGTTAGCCAAAAAACATCACTTCAAGTATTTGGCTGTTTTGTTAAAATATTAAACATATTTACCAACTATTTTTAAGTTTCACATGTTTTCGTTAAGTGCTAACACTGCCTCTAAGTAGCCAAAAATAGAATCAACAAACTATTATATTACTGCAACTTAGAGGGAAAAAAAGAAACACTATAAATCTACATTGATTTGAGGTGCGTGCCCCAGGATCTCTTTGGTCAATCATTTTAATGAGCACAAAACCCAAATCAGTCCAGAGATAGTTCCTTCAGATATGGACAGCCTGTTTTCAAATAGGCTGCTTTTTCCAACTGCAATACATACAGCTTCCCACTGAAAAGATACTTAGAAAATCCTTTATATGGGATTAAGACTTATTTTTCTTCCTGAAAGTTATTTTGCTGAACTGCATTTCTGTACATGTGCTGTCTACAAAACCTCACAGAGAAAGTAAGGATACAATCAAGGACAAACCTTCAGTTTACCAAGACTGAGGCATGCACAACTATTTGGGTCACTGCATAAAATACAGAAATGAAAATCATAAAAACAATAAGAAAATTATTAAGGTGAACCACAAGAAACAGTCAATATTTGATTGCCTTTGGTATATATAAATGACAGTTTCATATGACGGGATAGAATACATTCCTGTAGTCTAACCAAACGCAGAGGCACTTACGTGCAACCAACACTTAACTCAAGGGACCTGAAAACTAGAATAAAATGCCATTTAAACTTTAAATAAATAAGTAGCACATTATCTTTTTCTATCATTTTGAATTCCACCTGAATAGAGACTTTAGGAAACACTACAGTTAAAGACAAGGTGAACGTACTCATCTGACAACCAGTAGTAGGTCTATGATAGCACTATGTTTACCTCAAGGTATCCTGTGAGAAACCTTTTAAAACTGATGTTTGTGGATATTCTGTGCTGAGCATGATTTTAAAGTATACTGACCTTTCTATGACTCTTATGTAACACTGTCTTACAAATAAAGCTAAAAGTACTTGAAGTTAAAATTGTTACAAATTTTTGAGACAGAATTCTTAATTTCAATTAACCCTACTTCTCAAGAATCATTATCTGTGTGTGAAATGTCTGTATGTGTGCATGTGTAGGCAAGTATATTTCTGTGTATATATCTTTTATACATCAAAATATTTTGTTAAAAGCTTTTATTAAGCTTGAAACTTCAAGTGATTAAGATTTCACTTCTTTTCCAAAAGCAATGCAGTTCAGCCATCTAGTGGTAAAGTAGAAAGCAATACTTTCTCTGTATTTTATTATGCTATAAAAATGTGACTGGAGTACAATTACGTGTCATTTAAATACACTGTTCCTTTATTTTGGTGAGTTCACAGAGCTCAATCAAGAATTCAGAAGCATTTTCTTACTGGAACTTTAAAGTCTTGTTTCAATATTAACATGGCCAAGTAATAATTTTTAAATTAAACTATTTTTATTATACCTTAATAATCTATGTAACTGTAGAACATCCCACCAAAAATCCAATTATCTTGAAAAACAAGTCAAGTTGGCTTTAAAACTGGCAACACAAGTCCTAGGCCTGAAAGAGATACTATCTAGTAGGAATGAGGCTACACATTTAAAAGTCACAGGCCAATGTAGAAAATGCTATTGTAAGGCGTTACGGGAACAAAGGAATGCTTAAATCTGAGTAGTTTCTTGAAGGAGATGATTTTTGGGCTAACTTGTAGAGCACAAAAAAAATTCGCTATAGGGAAGTATGGTATTCAGATATTATGATTCACTTACAAAAGGATAACAGAAAAAGAACAAGAAAGTTTGGAAAAAAGGAGACAGCCAGAGAAGGGGTGGGAAACAAACTATTTATGACAGGTAGTGAACTCAGCCCTCTCACTTTCTATGTGCTGGATTCTCTCTCATGTTTTCATGTCTTTTTGTATGTGAATTCCTTCCATGTCTGATATTTGCAGGCCAGGTCTCTCTGAAACTTCATGCCCAATCAGGTGAAAAAAATAACTCAAGATACTTTTAAGCCCAGAAGTTCAACAATACAATCATCTTTTAAAGTTCTACTCATTTTCTTCTAAGTCTTAAAGACTAGAGCCACAGATGTTCAAATGACTAAGGAGAAAACATCAGTCATCCTATTACTTCTGACCCCTCGATCAAATGGATGGAAAATTCTGGATAGTGCACCTCTTTATTACATTCTGTAAACTCTTGCTGTAGCCCCTATAGGACTTCTGAGTACAGTATAAGACATTTTTAAAAACCAGGTTGACTGTAATGGTGTCCTGACTCCCATCTCAGTGTGTAATGAGTTTCTGAGAAGGTGTCAGAAATAAGGGTCTGGAAAAGGGGAAAGTGATCTTGGGTAGAGACCACCTAAGTAAGAAGCATGCGGATGGTGGACGAAGCTATTACAATAGGTGTGAGCATCTTGTAGTACCAAGAAGGGGACCAAATACACAACTGTTAGGAATCCAAATATTCATAACAGTTTCATAAAGTGAGTAAATTAGAAAAAAAAAAGAAGAAAAAAGGAAATCAGGAAACAAGACACAGAGCAAAGTCAAAGTGGATGGAGAAACCAGGAAAGACAGTAGTAAGAAAACCAAGAGAGGGTTCTGAAAAAGGGTGATTTGTAAAGTTAAATATTTAGTAGGACGGCAATGTGATTGATGAAAGGAGATCACTGGATGCATAAATACAGTTTTTCTGAGTGACCTATCAAAAACAATGGAATGCCATCAATAACTATATTAAGACCTGTAAAAGTAGACAGAAAAGTAGGAGACAATCTAACCAAAAAGTACAGCTGAGATGGAGGGAGGGTAAGAGAAGGAATTGTAGGGGTGAAGGAAGGGTTCTCTTTCTGTTTAATAGCATTCAAAGTTTTGAATATGTTAAGGAGCTCAAGAATCTGGTGAAGACAGAATGGAGAATAAAGATCCCATATGAGACAGTGGGGAGATGAATCCACCACAGAGGCATCGGACTGTTTTGGAGAAAGAGCAAGGCAGCTCATTCTGTGACACGACCATGTGAATAATCACCATGACAGATAAGTTTAAATGCTGTGGACAAAGAAGTTGAAAAAGTTAACTGTTACAGTTTGTGTCTGGATGTCTCTCCAAAGCCTCAAGTGGTCATAGGGTTTTCTGGAGGTGGCTGAATCTAGTGTGATTAATTCATAATGCAATGCTGGGATTAAGTGCGCTGGGACTAAGAGTAGGTGATTGCTGGATCAGTTTACTGACTGGCCTGGCACCACTCTAGTCCTGGGAGACTGGATATGATATAAGAGACAGGAAGAGGCTTGTCTCTCTCTCTCTTGTTGCTTTTGTTGTCTTCTGCTGCCATGAACTGCTGTCCTTCTGCCATGTGCCACCCTGCCTTGGAACCAGCCCATCATGGATTGAAACCTTTACAAATGTGGACTTAAACCTTTCCTCCTTTAATGCTGGGTGTTGGGTATTTTGTCTCAGCAACCAGAGAAAAGTAACTAGGACATTAATTAATATTTCCCCCTATTTTTGAAATAAGAGGTAAAGAGATATAGCCCATGATGAAGTAGAGGCCAAGATGAATGAAATCAAAGTTAAGTGGTAAAATAAATACAACAGTCATGTTGCATGTACCTTCGGTGTTAAAAACTAAAGGAAAATCAAATAGTTCCTATCTTATCCAATCATCATGGGTCACTGTCAAATTCTGAACCTTCAAACTAGCTTAACATTTGCATTTCACAAGTTAACTGTACTGAAAATTATAACAGAAATGAAGACAATAAATCCTTTAAAAGTAGAATATGAAACAGAAACCTCATTCTACCTTCTTCAAAATTTCCACTTTTTTTTTGAAAGGAAAGTTGTACCAGAATCAACCAGATCCCTGTAATGCTGTATCTTAGTCAAGAGAAGAAACTCAAATAACAGTTGTTTTCAGTAAAGTTGGCATCAACTACTCCCCAAGTAACATATCCTTACAAAGCTTCAGAAGCCAAAAGAAACACCTAAATTGTCCAAAAATAAGAATAATTGATGAGACGAAACTATCAGTTTATAAATATCTCAATAATCAAGAAAGAAATGAGGCAATAGTAAGGCATTTTGCTGTCATTTTAAAGTTTATTTGCTGTGGTAGGCTAAACTCGCATCTATTAAAGATAAGCTAAAATGAATACTTTATTGTTATGAGTAGGCGGTAAGAATATAAAATAAGGGTTTCCAATATACTGCCTATAAATTACCCTTAAACTTAACAATCCAATATCATATTTTTCAATCTTTGCATATACTAGTTTTCCTAGATAACACTGTGAATTTTAAAAGCATACCAAGAGACTGCATATAGATTACTTAAGTTTAATAACCTTACATTAACAAACTAAAATGAGGACTAGCACGCAAGTATTCAATCTGCAGTATTTCATGTGAATAATAAATGAATGAAGGGGATAAAAGCTTGTTGCAGAAATGGCTTTTAACTACACAACCATTTATAAGCTATAAATCAAAGAGTATAAGTTTAAAACATACAGGATTTTTCTCACTGCATAATTTATTTTGAAAAAAATTTACACAAGAAAAACACATCCTGTAAATGTATCTACCTGCACAGAATCTGCGGGACTCCCGTGGCCGGGCCAAGGTGGCTGACACGCCCTGTGAAGGCCCAGGCACGGTCCTCACGGGGCGACGGGCGAGGAGCGGGCAGCACACGAGCAGTGGTGCAAGCCAGGCTAGAAATGGCTCAGAGGCAAAGAGGGCTGAGGAGGTGAAACAAATTGCAATCAAGAGCCACAAATTCTAACCCTGAACAAAGTCAGAAAGATAAATTCAGAGATGAGAAGATTTCAATCAGCAAGATAACATTTTCAAGTGCCATGGTCTTCAAATGACTTATTTATCAAGTCATAAAGTAACGTAACATGAAATGTTTGTACTTATGTTAGTAATAGTAGCTAAATTAATTCATGTAATGATTATGTATACAATTTTAAATATTCACAGAGCACATCTCATGATCATTAGATATATAATACTCCCAGACTCTAGCTTCCTGACCTCCAGATAGACTATTAAATTACAATATATGAAATATATGACAGAAAGCAACAAACCACATCCTACAATGATAAGCACACCAAATACTGATAAATTATTGCCTCAATCTTAAATCAGGTTAAATACCTAAAAGTCACTCTCATCCAGCTCCCTCTCTCCATTCTACTGCATGATTCTGATAAAGCCAAGGCACCATCTTTCTGGAATGCCCGTCTAAGTAGGGCTCTCTTCTGCAAAACTCCTTCAACCTTGGTCTCTCTTTATTTGCTTCTGTAAAAATCTAGCCTCTTTAAGAGGGCCAACAAACGACACAATCCAGCTTCTCGTTTCTGAGCCTCTGTACCCAAGCTGCTCTTCTGGCTCCTCTGTGACAGGTTGGTGGCAGTTGTCAAAGTGGGTTATCGGGGGAATAAAGCTCCAACAGTGCAGACACATCCAGCTGTGCCTGCCTGTATGCATGCGTGTGTGCAGTGGGGGTGGGCAAGGGACTTTAGATGAAAGGCCAGGGAGACCTGATTTTCTGTACATATCAGATTCTTTATCTCAACCTCTTCATCTCTAAAACACGGTGAGTGGTGCAAAAGACCTGTTTGAACCTTCAAACTCTAAAGCCATAACTCTCTCAACTATTATTTTACATGGAAATTCTCTACCATTTGCACACTGATTTCCTGCATCAACGTTCAGTTCATTTATTTCCTTTTTAATTCAGTGTCTGCACTAGGCTTTGGGGATCTTTTGGAAAGTAACTATTCTCCAGAGTGCAGGCACATTTTTGACAGCTGTCCTTTGGTTCACCTTTGTTAAAAGCAACAGTGCTCTGTACTTCACTGTTCAAATACCACATTGTTTTGAAAGCTCCATCTTAGACTCAACTTATTTATCCTACTAAAATAGCCTTTGAGTAAGTCAGTATTCTGTTAGTACTGGCATGGGAATAATTTAGAGGATTACAATCCTAAAAATACAGAATCTGTCCAATAAAGACATATCGTCTACTTGATTTCCTGTCACAAATAATGGAAAGAAGCATAAATTAGTATACAGAAATGGCATACAATACTCTGAAATTTTGTAGTGATAAAAAAGACACATAAGGTATTATTAAGCAATTCTTAATTTAAATTTTCAGATATCATTAATTTGTGTTGAATTTGCTAAAAATACATTATCTATACCTCCAAATTCTGAAACAATTGTACAGTTAATCCAAAATATCCTGCTAGGAAAAATAAAGCTTGAGAACCTTACTAACTTAAATGTCTACTATGTTTATCTATGGATTATGTACCTATTACAGAAAAATTAAAGAAACATGAAATAATTTAAAAACTCAAGTGTCTAGAAAAGTCTGAGAAAAACAGGCAATTCCTATCACTTGAATGTTTACTACAATCTAGAGATAAAAACAAAGGATTGGTTCCTTAGAATAAGCTATAACTTACAAAACAATATCATATAATATATTTAATTGAAAATATTTTTTAGGTTAGATCTTTATTTTGCCATCTATCCTTTCATCTTGATTTACTTATGAAAATAACTGCCTATAAGGTGACTCATTAAAACTACAATTTAAAAAATAGTCACAAAAATATGTCTTAATATTAAACATTACTTTGTTCCATTTCTTTTTTCCTACAGAGAAAAACAAAAAGTATCAAATTTTAGTACTTATGAGTCTGGTATATGAGCTATCCAAACTTTAGTTTTTTCTTTGTTAACAAAAAATGTACTGAAAAATACATACAATAAACTATTATAACAATACTTTTATTAATTAACACGCTTTCATTTTGAGAATACAATCAAAATCAGCATTCACGACAGTGATCCCAAGGTAACACAAGATTGAGAAGCACTAGCAGAAAAACATCAACATGTTCACGAAGGGGCTACAACCCGTGTCTTCCTCAGGGCAGCTTGAAGCCCTGGTGGTACACGCATGACTGTCCCATTGATAGTAAATTAATTTTATTAGTAAAAAGACTGTTAAGGGTGGTTATATTCATTTGAACCATCAGTGGCACAAACCACCTGAAGAGTCATATATGTGGTTTGGCTGGCGGGAACGTGCTAACTGTAACTGTAGGATTACTGTTGTCTATCACAGTATTCAAATGCTCCAAAAAGTATGCAATCTTGGGATGCACAAATGGAAAACTGTAATGAAAACAAACGCTATTTTCTTTTATTTTTTATCTTTGCATAAGTTTTAAACGTGTGATGCATTTTTGGGATAAGTTACATTTAACATGGTACAATTTTCAGAGTTGGGTAAAGTCTGGCATATTAAGAAAAGTAATTATCCATCCTACCACCTGCCTTCAACCCACCTGCTTCTCCTCTAAAAGCCAACCATTCTCACTAGTTTCTTGTGCATCCTTATTCAGAGTATATATGACATTTTGAATATACCAATTCTGAATATGTATTTCATATAAATGCTGTACACCATACATGTGACTCTACATACTTTTTTTTCTATCATGTGTATTCTGAAAGTCCTATTATACACTGTAAAGTGGTGTCTTCATTTTTAGTGGTTACCTAATGCTCCATTGTATAGATGTACAAAATACAGTTAGTCCTTTATTAATGAATATTTGAGCAGTTTTCTTCGGTTATTACAATGGTATAAAGAATAATCTTGTTATATATATATTTTTATATATAAGTAACTATATTGGTATGATAAAGTCTCAGGGATAGAATTCTTGGGCAGGGATGCACGCGTTTAAATTTTTCTTTCTTTCTTTTTTTTAATTTAGCGTTGGGAATTGAACAAGGCCTTTACACTGAACTTTATCCCCCAGGTCCATTTTAATTTTTATTTTGAGACAAGGTTCACTAAGGCACTAAATTGCCCAGGCTGGAACTGAGCTTGGATCTTCCTTCCTCAGCTTCCCAGAGTGCTGAGATTACAGTTGTGTGCACATTAACTTATGCCTATTACAGAGGTTTCTATCTGCAGTTTCTTATTATGAATGAACCTGCACAAAATTTCATGTATATTTCCTGTCCTGCAAATTATTCAACTGGGTAACTGTTTCGTTTTTGATATTTTAAAAAAGAAACTCTTTACATAAGACTATTATACACGTTGGAAAATTTTCTCCCAGTTTGTCATTTATCTTTAATTCTACTTGTAGTTTTTCTTCATATGCAGAATGTCCTTTAAATCTTGTAAGAAATGTGCATCTTTTCTTTTAAGGTTTCTGAGTCTGACACTGCTTTGCAATAAGCTTTCTGACTGCAGGATTTAAAATATATATAGTATCCTGCCCACCCCCACTACTGATAGTTTAAAATATTTCTTCTTTTTTATTTTTTCGGGTGACCATCCATACGTAAAGTATCACTTATTGAATAATCTTTCACTGATCTGAAATGGTATCTTTGTCATACACAATTTTCCAGTCCCTTGAGTCTACTTCTAGACTTTCTAATCAGTTTGTATACTATTATTAATACAGATTAAAACAAATTTATGCTACAGATCAAGAAACTAAGCTATGTTGTGTCATAACTATAGGAAACTATAAGATATAGATACATATTCCTTCTAGTTTTAACTCCCATTTGTTAATTCATTTAATCCTAAATCCCTTCACCTTCTCCCCTAACCCCCTTGTCACATTCTTTCTATTAGGAGAAAGTTTCTAAGTGAACAGCTATGAATTTCCCTAACTGTAATCCAAATAGATTTCTTTCCTTTATTTTGAGTGAGGCAACTCTATTTATTCACATCATGTAGCATCAAAGAAACTCCTTCCCCTCCTTTTTATCTGAACTTGTAAGAAGACAAAGTATGACCAAATTCCTTTAGCAGGCTAACGTCACAGGTTGACACTACCTGCTCAAAAAGTACATGGCCAAAAATTTTCTGCAAGGTGGATGACTTTTAATTTACTTTATCTTCTAATTATATACTGGACTCACAGGTCAGATTATCTATATTACCCCACCAAACTTCAGGGACTCTTCTTGCCCCATATTCTACTCAACACACGCATCACACAAAATAAGTAGATTTTTCTAATCAGAATTAACTGGAACCACAGTCAACAAGTTGGACCACTGGACATGCGACTGGTAAGGGTACACACATTAACCATGGCAGGGAAGAGGAGGATGGTGTCCTCTCTTTGTGCTGTTCCCCAGAAACAAGGGACAACTGTTGTCTGGTTCAGTACTCCATGGCAAAGGTTAGGCCTCATACAAAATTAAAACCACTAACGAACACAAAAGTAACCATCACGTAAGTGTTAGAAGTAGTTGAGGAGGCATCAAAACTTCTATTTGATTAGCTTACAAATATAATTTTTGGCTTATTCACACAATTGCTGCTAAAGATGAAATAGTATTCTAAATAATAGGATTAACTGCTAAAATCTAAAACTGAACGATAAATTAAGAAAAATGAAACAACATTTTCATATTTTATTGGGTGGAAGATACAAATTTGATTCAGATTTAGTTCTAATAACTTAAAGAAAATTCTAAAATATTAAGAGTAGAGGATTATATAACAAGGAAAATAAATATTAAGAAAGAAATACAGAGAAAGTAATCAGTAAAATGGTAAGAGCAGGAGCTTGTGGATTTGTCATGAAATAGTGATGCAATCAATCTCTTTACAAAGGAGTAACAGAAAGTTTTGCATTTTGAAAATCAGCATTTCTAGCCAGGTGTGGTGGCGCACACCTTTAATCCCAGCACTCTAACCCCAGCACTCGGGAGGCTGGGTAGGAGGAGCGTTGTGAGTTCGAGACCGGCTTGGGCTACAATGCGAGCACAAGGTTGGCCTGAGCTACACAGTGTGACCCTGCCTCAAAAAGCCAGGGCCGGGAGTTTGGCCCAAAGGCTTAAGTACCTGTCTGGCAGGTGTGAGTTTGTGAGTTCGATCCCCAGTGCAAAAAAAAGAAAAGAAAATCAGCATTTCCTTTTAACCATCCACTTAATGTTATTTATCTCAATAAGATTTCATAGTGAAGTTACTGGAATCAGAACAGATAATGTTGATAAGTCAAATATTTTATAGCTTACTCATTTCATCATTTCTCATCTCTCTAAACAAATCCATACGCAGACATTTAATAGTAAGTGGTTTTCAACTGTCCTCTATAACATAACACTGCAGAGCAGAAAGGAAAGTTTTAAAGAGCAAAAAGGAGAGATTAATCTATAATCTTTCAAACATACTGCTTCTATGTCCTATGACTTTGCTGATACATTAAATTTAAAGGGCATGCTATTTCTCACAGGTCAATCTAATGTAAAAATCAAACCTATGATGTGCTCATTTACCCTGAAAGTATTTCAACATCAGACTCAAGCTAAACTGTTTTCCCCTGAACCACTCTGCTACTGGCAACAAGCGTATTTCAAAAGAAATCCAGCAACTTTCCAAAAACTTGCATAGAGAACAGTCAATGCCATCAATCTTTAGTCTGAAAAAAATACCACTTTTAACTGTGTGCCCACCAGTGGTTATTATGGTTTGCATCTGGATGTCCCCCCAAAGCCTTATATAGTCATGGGAGATGGGCTTTTTGGAGGCGGCTGAATTTAGATTTTGTGATTGGTTTATTGTCTAGTGTTGGAATAGGAGGGGGTGCGACTGCTTCACCCGCCCTAGGGTGGGTAGCCTGCATACAATATAACGGAGAAAAAGAGGCTTGATCGTCCTTTCACTGGTTGCTTTTGCCGTTTTCTGCGGCCATGAACCGTTGCCCCTCTGCCATGTGTCACTCAGCCTTGGAGCCAGCCGATTATGGACTAAAACCTCTGCAAGCTATGAGCTAAATAAACCTTTCCCTCCTTAACTTTGGGTGTCAGGTATTTTGTCCCAGCAACGAGAAAAATAACTAAGACAGCGTCTTCTTCCTCTATCATGCATATTTGTGGCTGGGATGTGGTGAAGGCGCTCAGAGTCACTGGGGACAAAAACCATTGGTTCACCACTCCCAGCTTACTTCCTGGTGTCACACCCTGTGCCCCAAGGATTATACTACTGGTACAGTCTAAAAGATAGTTGTCCCAATGTCTGGTGTGAATTACAAATAAACTCTTAAGAGTTCATTTACTAGCTTACTGGAAAATGCAGATTAACTTAAATACAGTCAGGTATTTGGGTTCTATATTTAGGGTTATATTTAAAGTAATATAGAAACCCAGGGAAAACAAGTTCAATAAATATATTTAGCACTTCAGTGTATGTGAGTGGAATTGAAGTTTATCCTTTAAAATGTTTTATTTTTAATACTGTCACAAGAATACATTGCTTAATATTGCACACTTATCTCAATCAGTTTTGGTAAACCCACCAGTTAAGCTTGTCAAAATGAGTAAAAAACATCATCTGCTGGCTTCTTTGGAAATGAGGAAAGGCCCACTGATGAGAGAGGAGACTGAAACAGCCAAATAAAAGAAGTTGCATTTAAAAGACAATGTAACTAAGGGTTCACTGTAGCAACTGATTCACATTCTCCAAGCTCTCCTTGTATAATATGTGGTAAGAAGCTAACAACAAAGCCACCAAACCCTCAAAACACCTTTGTCACATGGAGACCGAGCATCCTGCGTGAAAAGACAAGCTTTGGAGGTTTTCAAAAGAAAAATACACAAACTAGAGGAACAGAAGCAATTATTAAAAGCCATCATGTTATCACGTGTCTGCACTTAAGAGTATCATGCTTGGTGGCACTGTACTGCTGAAGCCCTCTAAGGCCTTTAGCCTTGGTGAAGAATTGATCCTGCCTGTTGTTAAGGACATTTGTTGTGAGCTGTTTACGAGAGATTGAAGTTCAAGAGGCAGCATCCGTTCCTCTTTTGATTTGCACCATAACTAGACAAACGGGTGAAACAGCAGAGGAGATTCAAGCATGGTTGTTAGAGTCCCATGGTACACAATCCAGGTTGACAAGTCTACCAATACTCACAATGATGAATGTTTCTGTGCGATACATTTTTCAGGAGGACGTGTGTGTCATGTTAAGTGTGTTTTCACTGCTAATCAACACTACAGCTGTAGAACTATTGATGTCTTTGAGTGATTACATGGCAGGGAAACTGAATTGGTTACGCTGGGTCAGTATATCCTGACACAAACTGGACAGCTCCCTCGTTTCACTTTTTGAGTCACAGAGGTCATCTGTGAATGGGCACCTAGGCACTGTGTCATCTGTGGGGAAATGCTGACCAGCCCAAAATGTCATCTGTATGCAACAACATTTTCCACAGTGTGATTATAGTCACCATATTAAAGTGCATGCCCATCTGTTCATGCAGCTCTGTGAAGAGACAGACACAGAGCATACACAGCTGATACAAAACCGATACACAGCAGTGACATGGCTTCTCAAAGTACATCACTAGTCAAGCGTTTCTGAGTTAAGAGAGCCCCTCTAGATATTTCTTTTATAAAAACAGTCAACATTGGCAGTACATTTCAGTGACACAGACTGGGTTGCAAAATTTGCTTATTCATGTTACACTCAACCTGCTCAATGGACTTAATCCGTCATTTTAAGGGACAACAACTGTTTTTGTTTCTTTGGTGCTGTGGATTGAACTCATAACCTCGCACCTGCCAGGCAGGCACTTACACCACTGAGCTGAATCCCCGGCCCTGTTTTTTAAGACAGGGTCTCACTATGCAGTTCAGGCTGGCCTTGAACTCACTTTGTAGCCCAGGCTGGTCTTGAACTCACAATGATCCTCCTGCCTCAGCCTCCCGAGTGCTGGGATTAAAGGCTTACGCCACCATGCCGGGCTAACAACAACTGATTTTAAGTTGACAGATAAAATGGTTGTATTCAAAGCCAAACCAGAAAGATGAGCAGTGACAGGTGAACACTAGAATTTTTAACTTGTTTCAAATATTAGTACAGATTGTGAAAGACACTGACCCAGGGAATTCTTCCTCTTCTCTGGTACACAATCACCCATTTTGGCTTTCAAAAGAATTTGAGCATTACTTCCCAACCACAGAAGACCCCCGAACTGGGAAGGAATGGACGGCAACCCATTTGCGACTAGGACAGAGGAATCTACTTTGTCCATCCTAAAGGAGGACCAACTGCTTCAGACGCAAATGACAGTGGCCTTAAAACTATGTCGAAAAGAACTTCGAATCTCCATATATTCTGAACTAAAGTTGGAATATCCTGAGTGCCACAAAAGCACTGAAAAGCCTGCTTCTATTGCTAACTTCTTATATTCGTGAGGTAGAATTTTCTGCAGGGACAGCAACCAAAAGATTAGAGGAAACTGGACATAAGTAACACACTTTGGGAATCACTGTCTCTCATCATCCTCAGATGGGATTGCTTAATTACAGAAAAACAAGTTTATGGATCACGCTAATTCTTCATTATGGTGTGCTGTATAATTATTTCATTATATTCTGCAATGTAATAATAACAGAAATAAAGTGCACAGTAAATGTAATCCTCCCACAGGTCTATGGGGAAAAAGATTTTTTTTATGAAACCAGTCCCTGGTGCCAAAATGGTCAGGGACTGCTGAATGGATGTATGTGTGAGGTTGTGTACAGATCACACCCAAGCATGAGGCTATTTGTTTATTTTGCAGTGCTGGGGAGGGAAATGGGGGCCTCTGAACTGGCTACATCCCCGCTCCATGTTTAAAATGTTGAGACGGAATCTTGCTAAACTGCCCAGAGTGGGTTCCAACTTGGATTCTCCTGCCTCAACCTCCCAGAGTGCTGCGATTACAGGCACAGAGGCCTTTTCATGTAATGTGCTTGAGCATTTGTGAACTTTGATAGTTGGGATGGGGTGCGTGTGCATTGCAGGTTTTCAAATCCCGCAAGGCCACTGCGACACGATAGCACTATATATTCCCCCAAGGCCACTGCGACACAATAGCACTATATAATCATCAGGTTTTACTAACAGTGTTATTCTTAAGTGTTCTTAACCCGACACAAACACAAAGAACTACGTGGTGGACATGTTAATTAACCTCCTTATCATAACCATTTCACAACGCATAGACATACAGCTTTAAAACAGGTTATACACCTTACGAATATACAAGTACTACTCATCAGTTACATCTTCAGTAGGAAAAAATTTTAAAGAATAATATTTGTAAAAGTATGACCATGAATGGGCATACTCATTCATATGCTAGCATGCCTGAGGCATACCAGGAGCAAAAACATACAAATTTTTTCATAGTTTTAAATCAAATTAAAGTATAACAAGACTGAACTAAATACTAAGTATAACTTGTAGAAAAAACTTTTGGCTATCTCGGTTATATTTTTCCTTATACAATGGAAGGGCCTAAGATCTTAAGATAGTTCTGAGCAAAGGTATCTGTGTAGGAAGAGCTAGAAGCTGGGGCTCTGACTCTGTTATCTACAAGACTTACACGGAGTCATAAAAACATGCTTTATGGAGACAATGAACAAAACTTGAATATCGTTTGCACATACTTAATAAGGATTGTACTGTTACTACTCTAATGTCCATTTTTTAGTGATACTGGATATAATTTTCTAATATTTCATCTTAAAAACTCAACTGTTCTAAATATATACATGTATATATTTATATATAATATTTCTCAATAAGCCTTTCAGAGGCCATATATCTCTATTCGGGTGAGAAGATGTAAGCAGGGAAAGATCAATAAGTTCTGCCAGTAGTCTGTGAGCTCATTTATATTCCCCAGTATTTGTAGTATGTGTTTAACACATTGAGCAGCTGAATGATCAATGTGCCAACAAATAGCAAAGTTGAAGACAAAGCAAATATTTGAAAAATGAGGCACAGCTATGTCTAAAAAGGTATTCACTGTTCCCAATGGTACAGCTCAGGCTTCCGAGACATTTCAAGAAATATTTTCACATTTCCAGAACTCTGCGCTCCTCTCTGGTTTTCTTTTCACTCCATCCCAGGATGTGGTTTGCATTTATCCTTATGTCTATATCCTTACCATGGCTATCTGGAGAAGAGCTGTCTTTGGAAAATACAACTGAAATTCTAACTTGTTAGGCAATAGAACAATTTAAAATATTCAGTCACTAAAATAACGGGACCAACTAGGAGATTTGAATACAAAATCAGAGACAGATTTGACATCAGCATGGTCCACATAATCCTTCAGACTTATTGAGCATTCACAGCCACTGTTTAATCACTTTATATATATTTTATTTTACTTTTCAAAGTTCCTAACAAGTAAAAATTTAAAAAAAAGAAAAAGAAGATTAGGGCCATAGCATGTGTATTATTATAGCTCATTGGGATCACATTTATTTTGACTCCTATGTGATTAAAAATAATTGGCAGAATAAATAAAATGGTCACTGGTGGAAAAATGCACTACTATTAACATTCAGCATATCTCTGTGATGTGTACACTTTCTTTCCTATTTCCCCTAAGTGGTAATTACCTTTACAATTTGATTGGTAGTAAGCAGAGATTTATGGACATTCTGATGAGGAAGCCATGTGCAGGAAGGCCAGGTGACCTGCCGGGTCAGGAACAGCAACAAGAGCAGCCATTTAGCATCTGTCCACAATGAGAGATAGAGATCTGCCCACCAGGTGACAAACATGTTTAATCAAAGCCTAAGTAGGTGAGGCATTATTTAAAATGAAAACTTTGGGACATATTTTACTTATTAATGTTAGTAAGTTAAATGGTTGTGTAATCATCAGTGGCCAGGGTGGATTTCAAACTGCAGGTAGACAGAGATACTTTTATACCCTATAGGTATGTTTATGTCACGTACTTCCTACAGGTACTTTATATGTGATGACTGCAGAGTTGTTTGAACATACGATAACATGGCAAAGAGATTCAATTGAAAAAGATCACCTTTCCTAAATAACATTTCATTTCACTTCTTCATCCAACCTTGCAGAGTATACATGTAAAAGTTGAACACATAAATACAGCAGGAAAGTGTCTGAATGGCTGAGAACCCACTGGATGGACATGCTCCTTGAGGACCTGAGGTTAACAAACGAATAAACTTTGTATTTTTAACTTGGCCAGGAAAGAAAGTGATCTCATTAAGTGTTGGGCACAAAACCATGAGGTCTTTAAGCAACGCAGAGATTTATATGTAACAGAAAACAGAATATAAACCCTAGTTTAATTTTATAAATGACTCAGTTTTTTTTTCAATGTGACCTCAGTTTCAAGGTTTTTCATACACACCTGTTTTTATGCATGAATTTCTCTTTCAAATCCCTCAGCAGGTAGCTTACCACCAAACCACCTTAAGCTAGTTACACAAACAGATCATTTATAGCTTCTTGGCTCTGTCATAACACCTACAAAAGTCCCTCTACATTATTTTGAGCAGGAATGAGGTACAGTCCAGTGGTGGTGGAGCTGTGGGTCTTGGGGCCCCTAAGTGAACTTCTGGGCATTTTTCCCATTTCTGTTGCTAAAAGGAAGAAGGATTAGAGGAACAGGAAAAATCAGTATCCTGCTGGGGAAGCAGATGAGCATATGAGGTAATCCCCTGGCATTTTTCCTTCAGTGGCTCTCTCACCAAAAGCTCTTCAACACTTCAGAAATTTAACTCAATTAAACATCGGGGAGGAAGACATGAGCAACAGAGAAGCCAGTTTCCTTACATAACCTTACAGCTCTGAGGTTATGAAAGAACAATAATCTGATTCAAAATTTTGTGCACCTAAAAACAAAATTTTGCATGCTAAAAAACTCATCAGCAAACAGAAAAAACAAACGAAAACTAGGAAAACTATGTATAAACTATATCACAGAGCACAGGTGATTTATTCCTAAGCTATAAAACATTCACAGGTAAATGAGATTGAAATCTAGTTTTAACTCTATGAAAAGATGCTTAACCAGGCTCTGCATAAGAAGAATAAAAATATGATGAGATTGCAATTTTAAGGTGGGGAAAAATCTAATAAAAGTTCACAAAATCTGAATAACATATTCTATTGGTTAACACAATGGGGAAACAGGTATCCTCATATATTTCTGGCAAAAATACAAAATTATATATCATCTATGGAGGAGAATTTAATGATATCCAACAAAATTATGTTTATTTACTTTCTGACTATGAAATCCAATTCTAAGAATCTCTTTCGAAAACACTCAGGAAAAAATATATATACACAAAGTCATTTGTTGTGTAAGTATTGTATTTAGCAAAATAATGAGATAATTTAGGTGATCATCAACTGAGCAGTGGTTGGAAAAAAAACTGTGTACATCCATACAATGGAATAATAAAAAGCTATAAAGAGAACACAGACCATTCTTATACACTGCTATGCAATGATTTCCATGGTAAACTGTTACATAAAAGATGCAAAATAGGCAGGACATGGTAGTACACACCTGTAAGCCCAGGAGGGGACCATGGTGGAAGCTGAGGCAGGATGATGGAAAGTCTGAGCTCACTCTGGGCAACTCAGTGATTTTATAAGACCCAGTCTCAAAATTAAAAAACTGAAAATTAAAAAGGGCTAGGTATGTAGCTCAGCATAAAGGTCTTGAGTGCAATCCCAGTACTGTCACACACACACACACAAAGGTAAAATAAATGTGCATATTATGGTGCCACTTATCTAAGAAATACGGTGGGATTAATATGCATTAATAAAAGAATAAATTGAAAACACTGAATAATGGTTGTGTATAGAAGGAAGCCTGCCTAGCAAGCACAAGGTCCAAAGCTCAATTCCTGGTACCAGAAAAAACAAACAAACAAACAAATAAAAAGGGTGTGTGCATAGATATATATACAAATACTTGGAAGGATGGTGAAACAGAGGGTCTAGTCAGGTCAATAATAAAAGCTAGACTTCTCTGAATATTCCTTATTTTATAAATTCGGCTGAGAAATATGCAGTGTATCCAGGAGCTGGCTTACACTGGCTTAAGGTGTTTGGTGAGCCAGCTGATTTTGCCTTGGTAGCTTGAAAATGGCCATGGTGGCTGTATTTACATCATGCCAACAAGCAAACATTTAACATTTACCCCCAAGCTGGCTATTAGCACAAAATAAAAAATGTAAGGAGTTTAGAAAAGTAAAAAAAAGGATTAAATTTAGAGAGGATATTCTTAAATACTGAATGCAAAATGAAATAAACCTACCAATAAAGGGAGTAGCATCACTATATCACAGGCTATAATGAATTTAGCTAATTAACAATGCGTAGTAGCACTGGAGACAACCAGTAATGAAGGGCCTCCTGAAACAATACACTACATCACTCTCTAGAATAGTATCCTTGGCAAAAAGAGAGTGTGTGTGTGAATGTGTGTGTAAATACATATATTTCAAACCTAAATAAGAATAATCTCTAAACTGGGCGAGGTGGCACACGCCTTTAATCCCAGCACTCTGGAGGCTGAAGTAGGAGGAGCATTGTGAGTTCAAGGCCGGCTTGGGCTACAACGCCAGTGCAAGGCCGGCCTGAGCTACATAGTGCGACCCTGCCTCAAAAAACTACGGCTGGGAGTTTGGCTCAGTGGCTTAAGCATCTGTCTGACAGGTGTGAGGCTGTGAGTTCGATCCCCGGTGCCGCAAAAAAAAAAAAAAAAAAAGAATCTCTAGATCCAGTGACCAATCTGTAGAAGAGCAAATTAAATGACAATAATATTCAGATTACAGGAAACTGTATAGGAAGATCCCATTTTTCAATAAATAACATGCAAGGAGGAAAAATGACACAAAGATGAGAAACCTATATGAACAGGGGATATATCAATCCACGGCAATTCATGAACTTCACTTAAGTAATCAATTATTAAAAATACACGCATATATGCTATATATATGCATACTGTATATCCTTGTATATGTCTGTACACATGTGTATGTATTTATGGCTATACCTAAGATAGATTGGGGAAATATGAATGTAGACTAAAGCATCTGATATTAAGAAAGGTTTGATTTTTAGACAAGATAAAGATATTGTTTAAAGAAAAAGGACTTCTTACCTTCTGGAGAAATATGCTGAAATATTTTTAGGTGATTTGGTACAATACATGAAGTCTGCGTCAGAATTGAGGAGGGGGTAAATGGAAGTGCTCAGTGACAATGAGTTGAGGTTAGACTGAATTGGGTGATAGGTACACAGGAATTGGGTGGAGTGGCTAGCAAACATTCTGATTCTACAATCTGTCAACCTGGGGACACGACACCGTAACCATTTACCCTACTGTAGGCAGCACCAACATTTTCTATAATAAAGATAAAAGAAATATGAACACAAAAATAAAAAAACTTAAATGGCTAATATTAACTAGTAATGACACTGATATCATCAAACTACACATTCCAGCTTGGGAGTCCACCTGCTTTCGTAAAATACAGTTTCTGAACTACTACCATAATTTCTTTCTTTTCGTTTCTTTTTTTTTTTTTTTTTTGAGACAGGGTGCCACTATGTAGTTCAAGCTGGTCTTGAACTCACTATGTAGCTCAGGCTGGCCTCAAACTCAGCAATCCTCCTGCCTCAACCTCCCAAGTGATGGTACTACAGGCACACAACAGCCACTACCACCACATTAATGAACGCCAAAGACTGAATACATTGTGTCATGTCCCCAGGTTGACAGGAACAGAAAAAGAGGCTGAAAACCGCTGTGTAAACACCTTGAGAGGAGCGAATGTGCATTACTCACCCAATATTTATCTCAGGTGTTGCTCAAATATTTGGTGAATTAATGAGTGACCCTGGGAGGTGCAAAAGAATAGCAGACTTAAAAGCAGCTAATGCTAATCACTAGATGTGTAAAAAACACTCATATTTGATAAAAAGAACATCATACAGGTGAGTTTAAAAAGTATGGCTCTGTTTCAAGTAGAACAGGTTTCTTTTATACAGTCACAAATTAGTCACTTGTAATAGGTAAACACTTCAAATAAAAATAGTTTTAAATACACAATTGGGTGGAGTGGCTAGCAAATATTCTGATTCTACAATCTGTTTTGTACAGGACAGTGTTTCTTATGTGACTTAACAAAACAAACAGTAGTCAGATTCCATGAGCTGAAATAGTACACTATTTGCAAAAAGGGCTGACTGCCCAACACTTACCAACAAAGACACCACATTTTTCAAAGCCAAAGAAGAATATAGAATGACGAATACCCACATATGTTTACATAGCCCCAAAAGAAGGGATATAACCACCGAGTATGAATTTGTTTTGCTTTTTGTTTCTAAAGTATAAGCGGAGCCAAGTCTACTGTCTGACCATGGGCAACAGCAGAATATCTGAAGCATAATAATAATGTAATCTTAAGACTAGGAGGAACTTAGGAACCATCTTGTCAAAATTATGCATTCAGCTGATAAAAAAAGAAACACCCTTCTACATTATGATGGGCAGCTATGAAACAGTGTACTCAGGTGCAAGGTGCTGGTATCAAGAGCTAAAAAGTCTTCCAGTTGACAGAAATGATATCTAACAGAGTAACAGAATCAATCTCAATTATAAGTGTGTGTGTACGTAAACATATGTACATACGAAAATACTATGTATTTCTGATAATTCCTTTCAAAACACATTTGTCCTAGATTTGGAGAATCTCACTCAATTACTTTTACAAAATTTTGACCAAATGATCCATAAGAAAATGGAAGGCAGCTGTTTTCCTCTACTTATTTTTTGTAGTCTCTCACAGATGCAGTAAAGTTCGTATTGTAATTATAAAAGCTAACCCTTACATAATTTCCAAGCTGATGAAAGAATAATTACAATACGAACTGATTTCCCTGATAATGTGAACTGATTTATAAGTTGTATTTTTTGAGTATTACAGAGACATAACTGACAATGCAGATTTGCACATATGCCAATTAATAAAATATTGGAATATGAGAGGGGCAGTGAATTCTGCATTTACATTACAAGATGCTATATACAAGGCTTTCTTAAGTATACACACAGAAAACTGCCTGGAGGAGAGGAATAGGGAAAAGAAAAAAAATACCTTTATTTCATTTCTGGTAAAAACATTCCATTATTTTAATTACTGATCAGTTCTGAGTCAATACCAGCTTCATTCTAGGGCTATACCAAAAATGAGGTATCTTTACCGTACCTGGAATTCTTTAAATGACTCTTTGACACTGTAGAAAACAAAACTATTGAGATTGACAATTCCCTTTGGGAATTAAAATATTTTTAGTTGGGATGATTCAAGATTCTTGATGCAAACTGGAATATAAGTCATCAGTTTTTTTCAAAAAGTTAGAAACAAAGTTTGAGGAAACTTTTTCTTCTAAAGGGGACACAACAACCTTATGTAAATAAGCATAATACAAGATTATCAAGTGAAAAAGGTGCTTCAAACTCTACTCTAATTCTCAATTTGGTAATCCAAATTTAAACAAGAAAATCTGAAGGCATTTATTAAAATCAGTGTAGTGTTGTGAATAAAGAACCTAAATTTTCCAGAGTTTATGCTGCTAACTCTATAAAATTCAAGATGTCTATTTTTCTAAAAAAGTAAAAATACTCAAATGCAAAAACTTGAAATATTTGATGTTATTATGTTAAATTTCTTTAATTAACTTCTGAAGGCTTACACTAAAATTCTGAAATGCAAAACAGCATACCTGCATTTCACCATTTTGTTTCTTCCTCTTAAGACCAAAATTGAAGTAAGAACTGAGGAAAACTAGTTTCATAAAGATTTAGGAACGTTAAAGGACACATTGATGGCTTTGTGTAATAACTGAAGAAGAGAGATGGCTTAAATTCACGCCCCTCCAAAAGAATTCTTTCCCTATTTTTATACACTACCAAGTACTTTCAACCAAGTAACTTTTTCAAAAATAAAAAGGGGAATCATCATTCCACCTTGAACCAACATTGGAGTAATAACATTTAAAATTTAGAATAACTTCTAAAATAAAGAGATGGTGTACAGTTAAAACTATTAATACATATTTAAGGCAATTTTTTTTTCATTAAGAAAACAAGGAAAACGAGAGCCCTGCCTGATTTTGTAAGCCTGCCCAATGGAACCTTCCACCATAATTAGTGCTTACAACCTCAGAGGGGAGGAGCTTAACTCAGGGTAACCTCGTGCAGTGACAGAAAACAGTATAAATACCCCAGGGCAGCTCTGGGCAGGGCACCTCCTGCACTGCTCACCCGGGCCAGGAGGCCTCACACAACTGCCAAAGCCAGCCTCCAGGAGCTCCTAGCACCCACGTAAGTCTATGGACAGGAGTCACCGGTAGACCTCCATGTGTTAGCTTGCTTGGAAATGAGTTTCAATACGTTACCTATGTGATGTTCTGTATATAATTTTTATAAACTGCTTTCCATGATGATGTCTATGAAAGGTTTATTTATATTGGTCTATATAAGATAATTCAAACTTGCTGGAATCTAATGTTAGAGCATTTTAAAACCACTAGACACTTCGAGCTATGTTAAATATCCTGAATTACTTAATGCAGACATCCAATGATGATTTCTGTTTGTTTGTATATCACTTTAATTTTACTTGATTCTTTGAATGAGGCTACTAAAAGTAAATAAGGCCTACATTCACATGAATAAAAATCTCAATAATTTAGGGAATATATTCTAAATATAAAGGACTGGCTAAAAATGTTGACAGTGGTATGAAGAGTTATCATTTGTGCAGCACTGGAAAAAATAAAACATTTCAATAACAAAACTGAGTGAAATAATTCCTTTCTACTTTCCACAGTGGACCTGAGAATATGCTGCCACAAATAGCCCTTTGGCTGCTAATGCCATGGATCTTGGTTCACGGACAGTTTTACGCTGAGCGACACCAAACGCCCACAGGTGTGAAAGGTCCCCCGCCCAACACCGAGACCAGGTTCTTCATTCCCTACACCGTAAGGAGTAAAGGTAAGTGCAGTTGTAGATTTTGCTCTCAACCAGCTGGCTGGTGCTTTCTATAGTTTTAACGATGATGAGCTCTTAAACAAAATGCTTCCAACTCTGGGGTTCATCTATTCTCAAATTCCTAAATTAGCCCAAATTTTTACAACAAAATGATTTGTGGAAGGTGAATACGAGACTAGTAATATCCCTTGTACAGTAAATATAAAAGGAAGATACAATTGAAGAATACTAAGTATTTTTATGTATGGAGACTCTTTTACCTTAAATGATGCTTCTGCACAAATAACTAACCATAATCTGGAAATATTCATCCAATCGAAATTAATCAAGTTTAGATTTTTAATTAAAATAATTGTATAAAGACAATGGAAGGTTTATACATCAAAATACTTAAACATTTATTTTAAAACTCATTCAACTGGTCTAAAAATATACACAAAACTGAGTCTTAAATAAAACTTGACATCCTTCCTCAATAAATCAACAGGCAAATGAAGTAGCAATTCTCATAGCTATTTGTTCATTCCTACACAGTTTGGTGGTGAAATGCAGACTTAGCTGGTACAAATTAGCTATGTGGCTGCAGGCAAGATTTCTTTCTCCCTGTGCCTTAGTTTCTTCATTTTTTAAAATGAGGAACAGCTAGTTATCTGAAAGACCTACTAGTCTGTCAAGTGCTTTATGGTTTGCTATTACTACACTCCTGGCATACTACTTCTACTTCCAGTCTTCTACTACTGCTCTACTGGTGTAGCCACAGACTTTCCTTTTGAATCTACTTGTTTGGCTTTCCCTGCTACAGTGAAGAATATTCTGAAAATATATGAAAAATACTAACAGCCTCAGAGAGGGCAACCACTAGGTCCTATCTTCACTAATTCCACTTAATAGCATCTGATACAACCTGCCAATCAAACATCTACTGCATAATATAAACTGACAGCAGGCACCACATTTCCTTTCCATAATACTTTCCTTTTAAGTTATATACTTAATTGCACAAATAAAGCTGAAGACATTGGTCATAAATTTTAAACAATATGTTTTTGGGAACAACCATTTTGAATAAACTAAATTTATAAAACTACATTTTGAAGAAGATGAAATTCAAAATATTTTCTGAAAGCTATTTTAATATTTAAAAATAAAAGCACAATTGTACCACAGATACTCTTGAATGGCTCAAAATGCAACTAAATTCAGAGAAAGATGAAAGCTGGAAAAGAAAGAATAAAAGACAAAGAAACCTGTTCTTTACTTGAAACAACAAACAGAATTTGAAATGTTATGAAATATAGTACCAGGTTCCATAGTCTCATAAATTCTGACTTTTAAATACTTTAGTAGAACCACTATAAATGGTTTTGAATTAAAAAATAAAATGCATCACTTTCAGGTTAAACATATTCCTATCTTTCTACCTTGAGACACTGCATCACCCTGGCTATTTTTACACAATAAAAATATTTTGTTGATGGATGAAAAGTTCAGTAACTGTATCTTAACTATTCTTAAACCAGTCTCTTTTTAAGAATATAGGGTGAAAACTCAAATACATTCTCATCTACTGGCAGGGATTAGTGTAGTCCAACAAACACAAAAGCTCAAATTTATACAAGAAAAACGTTAAATTGCTAAAAGAAATTCAAAGAGTTCCTATATAATTCCTAGACACATCTGAACAGCACAGTTAAAAGAGTTTAGCCAAACCCACTAAACGATGCTGCAGAGGATGCTTTAGGTGCGAACACATGCGGCCAGCACTTTCCGACAGAGCCACCTATCAGCCTGTGGACACCTAGTAGGCAGTCGGTGCTGCTGCCCTAATTTTATTTTTGAGATGGCAAGCTACAAACAGGGGTCAAACTCATTCTTGCATCAAGAGGTTTTGGACCCATGAGGTCAACATTCAAAATGACAAAGACCACTCTGACAATGGAGTTGTAAGCTCAAATGGTACCCGATGCCATCAACTTTAATAAGATTCGTTTTTCACTCTTTCACAGCAAAACAGATGTCCAGTCAGACTAAGATAGCCTATTAAATAAGAAATGATCATAATATAGTGCAAGAAGATATTGTGTAAAAAATTACATACATTTTATTATCTTTGCTAAGTATTAAAGAATTTCCCTGAGAGATAAAAATTATTTTATGTAGGTGGGCATGGTTATATATGCCTGGAATCCCAGTACTTTGGAAGGCTGAGACAGGAAGATCACAAGTTTAAGTGCGGTCACTTAGTTAGACGTTGTCTCAAAATAAAACATAAAAACAGGGGCTGGGAATGAAGCGCAGTGTAAAGGCCATGTGCTCATTTCCCAGTACCACTACACAAACCAACAAAAAAGATGCATATGATGGTTACTGCTAAAAGAGTATGATGGTAATCAATCCTTCCCTCATGGGTGGTAGTAATGTCTTCAATGTGCTGTTGCATCCCATTTCTGAATGACTGAAACAGCCCCTGGACACCCTCCAGGCTGTGCACACACTCCTCTTGCTGTTCAGTGACAGAAGCCCAGAAGACACGGCCCGTGCACTCCACCCCTGAGCACTGTCCACCTCACAGGCACTGAGGAAGGGATTACTGACCTTAAGGAGATGGATTTTGGTCAAAAGAACTCATACCTTTATAAACTCTAATACTATCATTTGTTTGCATTTAGGTAAGTGCAAACTTTATGAACCTCATTCATTAAGTCTAATTCTGATTATTTCAAGTAAACAGGAAGAGAATAAAAGCTCCCAGAATATAATGAGGTAGAAAAAAAGCAGTCTAAATCTAAACTATTCAGCAGGGCACAGCAGATGTAAATTGGAACTAATTCCATTTCTTTTTTTTTTTTTTTGCGGCACCAGGGATTGAACTCACCACCTCACACCTGCCAGGCAGGCACTTAGGCCGCTGAGCCAAACTCCCAGCCCTGGTGTTTTGAGGCAGGGTCGCACTATGTAGATCAGGCTGGCCTTGTGCTCGCGTTGTAGCCCAAGCCGGCCTAGAACTCACAACGCTCCTCCTACCTCAGCCTCCTGAGTGCTGGGATTAAAGGCATGCACCACTATGCCCGGCTTAATTCCATTCCTTATGTATGTCTTACAGGAGAGGCCTTGTGAGAGAACACTGTTATACTTTTGAAACACTTTTTCATTCATTCATCCTTTGCCATTTTCTTCTTTTCCTGTCAGTTCTGTCAAATGCTCTTTCTCCTTATCTTTCTAAGACAGTCTTAAAATGAGTGTGATAACTTTGTCTCTACTGTACTCTTATGCTAGAGGAACTCTTCACTGTCATCTTGTTCTCATGATTCCCAGGGATGTGATAAACTATTACGGTAGCCATGAATTTGTGAAACTATCTTCTCTAACAGTATTTTTTAAAATGATGCCAAACGACCACCAGAATGCCTGTAGGACTGGGACACACTAGGCTGTCTGGAATGACTGACCCTGCAGTGCCCTGTCCTGACTCGGTGTGAGAAGCGTCGATTATCTTCAAAGATACTAAACCATCCCCTTCTCCATGGGGGTGTATTGGTGTGTCTTTCAGGTATAGCAATAAGAGGAGAGCCAGGTGTTCCTGGTCCACCAGGCCCTGCTGGACCTCGAGGACACCCGGGTCCTTCCGGGCCACCAGGAAAACCAGGATATGGAAGTCCTGGACTCCAAGGAGAGCCAGGATTGCCAGGACCACCAGGACCATCGGGCACTGGGAAACCAGGTTTGCCAGGACAGCCAGGAAAACCAGGGGAGAGAGGACCATACGGACCAAAAGGAGATGTCGGGCCAGCTGGTTTACCTGGACCACGGGGCCCACCAGGGCCACCTGGACTCCCTGGCCCAGCTGGAATTTCTGTGTCAGGAAAACCGGGGCAACAAGGACCTGCAGGTGCCCTGGGACCCAGGGGCTTTCCTGGGGAAAAGGGTGCACCAGGAGCCCCTGGTGTGAATGGACAAAAAGGAGAAGCAGGATATGGTACTCCTGGCCATCCTGGTGCGAGAGGACTCCCAGGCCCTCAGGGTCCCATGGGACCACCTGGCCCTCCTGGAGTGGGAAAGAGAGGTGAAAATGGGTTTCCAGGACAGCCAGGCATCAAAGGGGATCAAGGTTTTCCAGGAGAAAGGGGACCAACTGGCCTGCCAGGTCCCCAGGGTCCTCCTGGGAGACAAGGACCAGAAGGTGTTGGAAAGCCAGGAGCCCCTGGAGCCCCAGGCCAGCCAGGGATTCCAGGAACAAAAGGCCAGCCTGGGATTCCAGGAATAACTGGAGCTCCTGGGGCTCCTGGTTTTGGGAAACCAGGCTTGCCAGGTCTGAAGGGACAAAGAGGACCTGCTGGACTTCCAGGGAGTCCAGGTACCAAAGGGGAACAAGGGCCGGCAGGTCATCCTGGGGAGCCAGGTCTCCCTGGATCCCCTGGAAGTATGGGACCCCAAGGACCAAAAGGCATCCCAGGCAACCACGGTGTCCCAGGTGCTAAGGGTGAAACAGGGCCAGTGGGGCCTGCAGGCCAACCTGGGGCTCGGGGAGCAAGGGGTCCTCCTGGGTCAGAAGGAAAACCAGGGTACCCAGGAGAGCCAGGTCTCAGTGGGCCTAAGGGTAACCCAGGGTTACCAGGCCCAAAAGGTGACCCTGGAGTGGGAGGACCTCCTGGTCTCCCAGGCCCCAGAGGCCTCACAGGAGCTAAGGGAGTGCCAGGACAAGATGGTGAAGCTGGTCCAAGAGGTGTCCCTGGCATCCCAGGTACCAGGGGCCCCATTGGGCCACCAGGTATTCCAGGGTTTCCTGGATCTAAAGGTGATCCTGGAAATCCAGGGCCTCCTGGGCCAGCTGGCGTAGCAACTAAAGGCCTTAATGGACCGACTGGACCACCAGGACTTCCTGGTCCAAGGGGTCATGATGGAAAGCCTGGTCTCCCAGGACCTCCAGGGCCCCCAGGGCCCCCAGGCCAGGCAGTCATGCCTGAGGGCTTCATCAAATCAGGCCAAAGGCCAGGTCTTTCAGAGATGCCTCTTATCAGTGCCAACCAGGGAGTATCAGGAATTCCCGTGTCTGGTTTTACTGTTGTCCTTTCCAAAGCTTACCCAGCAGTGGGTGCGCCCATTCCATTTGATAAGATTCTGTATAATAGGCAACAGCATTATGACCCCAGAACTGGAATCTTTACCTGCAGAGTACCAGGGATATACTATTTCTCCTACCATGTGCATGTGAAAGGCACACATGTGTGGATAGGCCTGTATAAGAACGGCACCCCCATAATGTATACCTATGATGAGTATTCCAAAGGCTACCTGGATCAGGCTTCAGGGAGCGCCATAATCGACCTCATGGAAAGTGACCAGGTGTGGCTCCAGTTGCCCAACGCCGAGTCGAATGGCCTCTACTCCTCAGAGTACGTCCACTCCTCCTTCTCAGGATTCCTGGTGGCTCCCATGTGAACACATTCCTACTGAGCTAATCTAAATCTTCGATTTGGAAAGGTATTCCCAAACTCCATCCCACCCCACAAAATGCATATGGAGGTGGGCTGAAAATATTTAAACATCTCACCATAAAAGTCCTACTAAAGATAAAAAAAAAAAAGCAAAATCACAAAAAAACCAAAAACAGAATTCTAAACTGTGCTAAAATTTAATTTCAGAAACTCACCATTTCCTTTTAAAATAAGCCTTATTCTAACTATTAGTATGAGAATTTTTAGGAAACATCCAAGAGGTAACACACAGCTTTGTAGAACTTAAATACTTGAAGATCCACACTTAAAAAAACACTGTGTACCCTAAGGTATTTGTAATGGTGCATTATTCTATGGCTTAGATGGCCCCTTTCATCAAGATTGATTCAAATATATAGGTGCATATGTACTCTTTGAAGCTCTCGTAAGAAACCAAAACACTGTTAAAATTAATCTGAAATGCCAGGTGCTTTAATTATGGATCTCTTCAAACTTCTCTGTGATTGCAAAAAATCCTTCTATATACCCAGCACAACTCAGAAATAAGTGTCTGATCTATTATTTATTTAACACAAATGTGATTAATTTGCTTTAATTTCTTACTGAATCTGATACAATATTCTGTGGGTTTATGGAACATTAGTGCATACACCTATGCTTCCCGTTGCAGTGAAATTATAACTAGCACGAAGGATTTCAAAATATGACTATAAATGAAAAGATACTATTTATTTATGCTCTGTACTGTATTTTTATGTTACTGTTTAAAACTTTTAAGCTGTGCCTCACTTATTAAAGCATGAAATGTTTAATCTACTCCTTATTTACAAAGCAATAAAATAACATCAACAGATTTTTATACTGAATTTACTTGAAACCTGCAATCTGCTATTCTCAATCGTGCTTCTAAGGCATTTCACTTTCGGAAGTTAACGAGGACAAAAGCAATAAAGTGGTGGGCAGCTTTGATAGCCACGGTGGGTGTCTGGGTGGCTCTCCACATACCCAGCACTCGGTGTGGGCTGCGAAGAAGCACCCACAAAGCCACGGCGGCTTAGGAACTGGGTCAAGGGAGGGAAAGTAGGGATGGAAAAGTGAGAAAATCATGCCACAAGATGGAAAGCAGCAAGTGGTAGAGGAATAAGAAACCTGAATGAGTATTCTATAGTTACTATTTATGGCTTTGACATTTTTTAGTTATAATATTTGAAATTATTTTGATGGCTTGATTTACATTAAGAAGAAGTCAAGCAGCATTTTATTGTTAATCAAAAAGCAACATGTTTCAAAGTGGAAATACACTTTTTGAGTATTCATGAGCCAACTAGCTGAATCGAGCTAGTGTAAAGTGCCTGAGGTAACATGCTATAAAGGCATCTCACTTGTTTCTTAGAACTAGCCTGTGTGTAGCCCAAGCAGCCTGAGAGGGGAAATCTAAAAGCTAAGCTCTGACGCCACTCTGGGTCAACCACTGCTGTGCCTCAGCAGTAAGAATGACATCTCCACCTGAAGCCACCAAGCCCACCTATCTGTGGTTGCCACCCTAAAGGTCACAGATGTCACCAACTCTCCCTCCCAAGCCAGAAAACAGCAAAACTGGAGTTTTCGGTTTCAGGGAGCCCATGGCACACTACTGGCAGGCATGGAAATGACATTTTAACAGCACAGCAAGAAATACTGGCAATTATGACCATGAAACAGACACAAACAAAAGAACATTTTAAAATATAAGCAGAACTAACTTTATAGCAACATTTAGGATCAAATTAAATCTTAAAGGAGCATAGCAAAAGAGGCAACTTCAATCTAATTGAGTAGACGCGGCATTTAACAAACATCTATTAGGAGGCCTCTCCATTTACTCACCCTTAAAAGCTGACATTTTAAAATTGTGTTGAATACCAGCAACTATATCCTTCCAAAAATCAAATGTTTTTTGACCACTGTTCTGCTAAAAAAAAAAATGTCCAAATGTAACAAATGAAGTAATTTTGAGGTTAAGCACAGTGGAAAATGCTGGCGAATAACTACAGTATTACTGAACTATAAGATAGGAATTCATGTTTTAGAAAAGCTAATAGATTGATAAAGGTCTCACTCTATTCATTACGATTTTAGAGGAATCTGGCATGAAAACCCCTGCTACTATATATATATATATACACACACACACACACAAATATATACCACTACATATTAATAGCTCATATAGCCCAAATAAAATTAAAATTCCCACTATTAAGTCTACAAATTACAGAAGACTTTGCACACATAAGTATATTCAGAATGTCATATAATTTATGAAATCTACGAACGTATTACTTAATGTACTCTGGCACTGATGGGGCCAAGAAGCCTACAAAGCTCTAAAGCCTCAAATGCTGGTTGTTCTAGAGCTCAATGCCCACTGAACCTGAATTTCAAAGAGCAGCACAGAAGACATGAATGAGGTTCCAAACCCAAAATTAAATTATTTCTACGAAGATATTTTAAAATGACAAAATAAACAAACACTACACTAAAGGATACAACTCTACGGCCCTTTGTTTCCTTGGAAACATTAATAGGGTCCTCCCAACTCAACAAAGATGACTGGGTATTTGTGTGACATCATGAAAACCACAAAATACTTAAAGATGCATCTTGGGCTCTGGGGGTAGGTCAGTGGTACAGCACTTGTCTACGATGTATGAGGTCTTGGGTTTGAACTCCAATACTTCAAAAGAAAAAACGAAAGACTGATACATTTTGCTTGTAGTAACTATGAGACACTGATTCAATTTCATGTTAATAAAGATGTATAAAATACACCAAAGCTATTGTTTAGTAGAAATGTTCACAAACACATGGCTGTAATTCCAATTAAAAAGCCATTTATATACACGACTGTGATTTTAAAAGGAAATGAATGCAAGAGGAAAAGTGATTCTGACTTATAAACTAATTTCTACTTACAGGTCTGAAGCATTAAATATAAATTGTTAAAATTAGAAATCCATTTCATCTTGATACATAGCACAAAAGGCTATACACTTTAAATTGCTTAAAAAGATGAATTTAAAAATTTCACCACACTTTTCTGTTTATTTTTTTTTTTTTTTGGTAGCAGAGTTTGAACTCCCAGCCTTGCGTTTGCCAGGCAGGCGCTTAGGCCACTGAGCTAAATCCCCTGCCCTGGTTTCATATTTTTCACAGTGCTTAAAGACACATGAATTACTTTTACTGCAGTTTTATTCTGCTAAGGAAACCAAGGAAATATTTGTCTACACTAGTTCTGTATTTTCTTTTTCTAGACTTTTGTAGCTCCTGCAGATTTATTTTTTGGGGGTAGGGTGGTCACTGCTATTTAATTTTCTAAAAATATTTTGACCAAATTCATCACGTTTTTCTTCCTCAGTCACCCCTGAAACAACAAACAGGTAATTAAATAAGGTCTCAGCTCAAAATTATATACAATTAAGTCCTTTTACTTATGACTGAATACATACAGTTTTTAAAAACATGAAGGCCAACTCACCTTTGTTAAAGAATCCACCACCCTGGCACACAAGAGAGCTCCTGGCAGGTCAAAATAGTTATCATAAAAATAGTATTTTCCTAAAAGAAGGACAAAATTTTAAAATTGAAACAATTTTAATGCCTCCTACACATGGAATACATAGAAACCTGCCTAAAGAGACACTGGTTTTTGGTTGACTTGTTTGAAGGTCTCTATTTCAACTCAAAATGGCCACAGTAGAGACAATCATTGCCTTTGAAAGAATATTTAAACTCTGAGGACACTAATACGGCATTGGTAAGTTAAGCATTTTATTAAAGATATTTAGTTTGGCATCGTTGGTCATTCAAGCAATGCAAATTAAAACACTGAGATTCCGTCTCACCCCAGAAACAATGGCCATTGTCAAAATATCAACCGATAACAAATGCTGGTGGGGCTGTTTTTTTATATAATGGGGCATTACTCAGCCATGAAGAAGGATAAAATTGAAACCTTTATAGGTAAATGGTTGCAACTTAAAACCATACTTGTAAGTGAAATAAATCAGACCCACATGTGTAAACACTGTATTGTCTCCCTAGTGTGAGAAGCTGAACGAGTAAATAAGATATAAAATATACACTAGATACTATGAATTGGGAAGAAGTTGTTCAAAAGAAAAGAGACACTGATGGGGGAAAGGGAAAGGAAGGAAAAGAAAAGGAAAAATATATCTATAAACAAGATAGTTAAGAGAGTTATACAGCTAGTTTCTCTTAGTTCACTGAAAAGAAAGGTTTGTGCTAATATTGTTTGGACAATATTTCATGCCTGTATCTTGTACTCTGAGTAACTTCTATGAAGATAGTAAAATGTAATGTATTAATTATTGTTACTCTTCCATTAGCCTGATTTGAAATTCTATTTTAATTTTATTTCTCCTTTTTCTTCTTCTAAAATTAAAAAAATATTTAGGTTGTGTTAAAAATATAAAAGCTAAAATCAGCATATACCTCAAACATAAAATAGAGTATTAGAAGTGATGATTTATGTTATCAATGTCACTGAATTTCAAAACAGCCAGATAACACTGGAGTCCCACAGAGCCCTTCATATAATGAGGCCTTTCATACCCGTGTTCCTTGGCCCGCCGAGAGCACCCCATCCAGTGTGTGTGACATTTCAGACACCTTTCAGTGCAACGTGAGCGCAGACAGGGTGTGAGAGGAATAAAAAGCAAACTGCCTGAACACGTGGTGTTGGAGGACCTCAGGAGCACGTGACAGGTGAACTTCAGGGCCTCAAGGAAGCGGGAGTCGGTTCATTCTGCATGGGCCGGGCAGAAGCAAGCCTGAGCCCTTCACTGGCACATACGCCAGTCTCTGGGCAGCGCTTCTCAGGGCCCACGTTGCGGCGGCCCCAAGCCGGAGTCTGAGTTCAGCCACAGTGTGGAATGGCATCATCCCACCTCAAACTGCAGTGTCCCCTGCTTTCATGCAAAGGCCCTGGAGCCATGTGGTCCGCGGGGCCAAGCTCAACTAAAGGAGGAGGAGCCACTGAACAAACACCCCAGCCTCCTGAGCGCCAGGCCGACAGCGCTAGGAGGTCACTTCTGTGCATCTGTGGAATCCAGCACCCACAGTCCCTAAATTCTACCGTACATCAATTTTCTAACCAGATGACTGTTTTCATGTAAAAAAGTAAACTGGGTTGCAGAATCACGGGATTTTTTTCTTTTATACTTCTCAATATTAAAATTTTTAAAAATATATTATCTTTCTTTTATTATTCTGTAGAAACAATACCCCTTTATTTTGTGTCATGGCCTCCCTCCCGGATGGGAAACCCTCGTCTAACAACCCACCCAAGCTTAGATGAACAAAACATCTCAGGACGCTCCCAAGGTTTTTCAGTGCCACAGGGCGCTGTAGGTTCAAGGAGGTGACAGCGCCCTCTAGTGGTGAACAGTGAGCAACCGAGCGTGGCCTCCAGGTGGATGCTGTTTGGGTAGCTGGTAAATACTTGAGGCTCTGAGCCGGCTTAGGAATGAAACGCTTCTGTGCTATCCCTTCCCGGGATAAGGAAAGAGCTTATATGTAATCACTAAACTCGGAAGAGATAACAGCAGTCTCCATCATTACTTGAGTGAAGGGGTATGGAACCACTCGACTCAAGATGTATGGTGTATTCTCTATCTAATCCCAAGGTGACATCTTGATTTTTCTTATCAATTTATTTCATCAAGAGTATACACAGTTTCTGATACTTTCAACTCACTACGAAAATACAAAACAAAACCCTCAAAAGATGAGCAATACAACAAACCAAGCAGATACAATAGTAAAAATGAAAACCTTTCAATAAAGCCTGTTTAATCATTTCATATAAATTGATGGACATCTATGGAAATAATTTTTGAAGAATCACTTTATGTTTAGCCTTGGTGAAGCTTTTTAAAGAAACTGGAAAAGAAAAAGAACTGATAATTTAAAATACAGGAAAAAAGGATTGGGGATCTAACTCAGTAACAGAGCACTTGTCTAGTTTGAGGCTCTGGGTTCAATTCCCAGTGCCACCAAAAATAAAAAGTATAATTAAAAAATACAGGAAAGCAAAGTGCAAAGGCAGAAGATACTAAAATAAAAAAAAAATTCTAGGAAACAGGTGGGTAGTGTCAATGTGGAGAGAGATGGGTGATGGAGAACGGCAGCTAAGGAGCCAGCATACAACAGACTGACGAAGAACACAGAGCGAGGATGGCTGAGAGGCACTATTTCTAACGGGTAATCTTACGTACTCCAGAACAAATGCAAGTAAAAGCAGCATCAATAAAATCTTAAACTGAACAGTGTGAAAATGCTACTAACAGCATTTTGAACCAGCTGCCAAATAGGAATTAGACAGAGCCAGGAAAAAACCACATCTTACTGCAAGAAACGGAAGGCAATTCCTTCACGTATACCGCCCAAGGGAGAGCACGGAGGGCCTCTTTGTGTTCTCACATTGCAGGTTCAGGGTCCGAAGCGAAAAGAGCAGTGGACGCAGAGCCACCTGTGTGGGTCGTACCTGGGTGGCTGGGCATGCCGGTGTCAGACACAAAGTACTTCCACTCCTTCGTCCCGTACTCCTTGGCCAACGCGTCGGGAGTCATCATCTTGGTGCCACGACTTGCCCTGGTTTCGAGAGAGATGAGCATTGCTCAGTAACACTTCCCCTGAATGCTGAGCTAACAAACTTCTGTTCTTCTTTTTCTTTCTTTCTTTTTTTTTCTGTTTTCAACTGGGAGACTTCCCTGTTTAAGAGTCTATAAGGCATTTCTATCAACAGCTCTAGCCTTTCCTCCATTCAACCCACCCACAAGTGATGAGGAGCTCATTCTTTGAGGTCAGTGCTACCTTAGCCACTGCTCCTTCCTAGAGGAGCCATCATTTAAGTAAAGGAGGAGATGAACACAGCTGAACACTGGCGGGAAGGTGGCTATCGCAGCAGTGACCAGAATCAGAGCATGAGCCACCCAGGGCCACAGCAGGCAGGCCGAGGACTGTGGAGACGAGGGGACCACATGCCCATGCAAGACACCACTGTCAAAAGCACCTCGGGAAACGACCAGGGGAAGGCAGCAAAATAGGACACGGTGAGAAAAGTTATTTTTCTTGCTTACAGTACTGCTTTTGTTTCAGCTAGGCCTTGCTGACAGAACCTTACCACACACAGAAACACTTCATATTTCATGCAGTTTATTATGAGAAATTATAATGATAGCATCAACATTATTTTCTCAAAATTACACTGTGGCAGCAAAATTATATGAAGGGGAAAAAAACAGAATAAGACAAGCAAATTGAGGAATGGCATATCTTTTTTCTTGTAGTACTGAGGATTGAACTGAGAGCTTTCTCACTAATCTATATCCTCAGCCTCTACAGTCCTAGATCTCTCTCATTTCTTTTTTATTTACTTTGAGATAGGATCTCATCAAGTCCCTATATTGCCCAGGAGGGGCTTGAATTTGTGTTCCTCCTGCCTCAGCCTCTCTGAGGGCTGGGACTACAGGCATGAACCACCACATCTAGACTAAATAGGCTCCTTTATAATGAATGAGGTGAATACTAAATATCAAGATGAAAGACTCTCAAATGGTCAAACAAAGAATGCATAGTACTGTGCTGGAAAGATGGCACCAAGGAGACCAGCTATGCAATTTAGGAGAAACTGCTGGCCAGTGAGGGAGTGAATGGGCAAGGAGAGAACTCGGAGGGAAAAAAACAGACAGACATATATAAGAATGAAAAAAATGACTGAAGAGAGCCAAGAACACCAAGAGAATTAATCTTGACTGTTAACTTGACTGGCTGGAGTAATGCCTACGAGATTAGTGAAGCTGATTTCTGGGGGTATGTGAGTGGATCACAGCCAAGTGACATTTGGGCACTGTATCTGACCCCTGGTGCCTTCCTCTGGAGAGCTCCTTCCCTGCTCCTTGCTTCCTGATGCCTCGAGATGAGCAGCTTTCCTGCCCCATGACCTTTAGCTACAAGCCAGGAACCGGCAGACACGAACCTAACCCTCTGAAACCAGAAACCAAGAATAAACCTCTCCTCTTTTAAATTACAGGTGTCAAGTATTTTGTCCCAGCAATGAAAAGCTGATTATTACAAACACTGTGGCAATATGACCACAGTTAAAGGTTACAGTCAAAGCTGCACATATTATCTCTAGATGTCTGAGAGAAAAAAAAAAATCAAATAAATTGCGAAGTATTCAAAGGTGCATCCACACCTGCTCTAGTTGGAGGCACTGCAGGGGAAGTTCTAGAGGAAAATCTGAGAGGAGTTTATAAAGAAAGTCCCTGCCTTATGAACATTTGCATTTTGAACTTTCACTAATACAAGCAGATCTCATACTACAAACACTTGTACACGTGAACACATCGCGGAAGTAGTTCACATGCTGCCGGACACCATCAGAGCTGTGCTACTGTGTGCTTACTCTATGGTAGTGCAGTACAGTTGCGAACATGCTGTACTTTTGTGTGTTTGGTTTTTTTTTGCTTTATCTTGTATATTTCTGTCAAAGGTATATAAGACTCACTTTGTTGGTTTTACAAACAAACCTGACTTACAAACATTCTTCCAGAATGGAATTTTCTGGTAAATCGAGGACATCCTATACAATGCAAAAAGACTGAAGCATCAAAAGCGAAGAGGATATACATGAGGAACCTGTGCCGAGTCTTCTCTTTTGCCTCTGACCACGCCGGGAAAACTAATACATGGCACAGCTTTGTCACCATACTACCAGTATAAAGTAAAAAACAGATTCTCACTCCCTAGTGCTCTCTGAAAGACTCAGAGCAGTGTCAGTTGCTATTTCGTCACTGTTTTCATACTCTTACCATCCCTTGAGAGTGTCTGGTAGACATAGAAGGGCAGGAAAGAAAGTCAGCATTCAATGTGGGAAAGGGGAAGGTTGATAAGTGTTGTAACAGTCTAGAAAAACTTCCAGAACGAGCTGAGATACAATATAACCCCTGGATGACAGACGCAAATTTGGATAAACGGAGGAAGGAGAGGGGGTAGACAAATCACCAACCCCAAGCCAATAACCATTCTGTCCTTCTCTAATCAAAGAAAGCCACATACCCAGTTACAGCAGTACAGTTTCTAGGCTCCTTTGTAATAAGCAGCAGTAGGTGAGATGAAGCAAGCTGTTAACTTGCTATTGTACTTCCTGTAAATATCTGACCTTTAAATCTCACAGATCAGACAATCCCTCATGTGCGTCACTACAGTAATCTTATTTAACCCATATCTTAAGGAGGATACACGACAGAGTAAGAAAATCCTAGAGCAGTGATGGGGAGTCTTTTAGGGAGGAGAGTCCAAACTGCAACCCAAAGCCCACTTACTAATCACACAGTGCCAATGCTGCAATTCCACCTAAGCACTGAAGCTTTAGTTTAGGAAATCCAACTCACACAGGCCTGGGGACGTAGCACCGTGGCAGAGCACCTGCCCAGAGTTCAACCCCCAGACCACAAAAACAACTCCTACATCAACATCTTCTGTCTTAAAAGACACAATAACACACATGCTGTAAGTTCACCACCACTGTCCTGGAGAAAAGTAAAATTTTGACTTTGTAAATATATTGCATTACCTGAGCACAGTGCCATTATCCGCAAGTTTAATGAAAGTTCCATCTTCCAGGTCCAATGCCAAACCCTTGCAACTAAAATAGAAAAGTCTGATTATCAATCAATTCACACGTGTAAGTAATTCAAGACACAATAATTCATATTTTTAAAAAGTTCTAACTCCAATAACGCCATTTTTCTACCCAGGTGACTGTCACGTTAATTAAATAAAAATATTTGAGAAGTGTAAATACCTCCCACAGAGGCGGTATGTAAAAACTCTTATATAGGCAAAGGGCAGCACGTATAGATTGAAAAATGTTTAGGTTTTTAAAAAGATGAACTTGAAACCCAGAAGAGGAAGAAGCCTGAAGACAATCCTATGCCTCTATCAAAATTTGCAAGTGTTTTCCATTACCTACAGCACATTAGATACAAACACACAAATGCATGCTTGCACATACGCACACATTTACATCCAAAAAGGTAGCCTCTGGGCCTGAGTATTTTCTACACCATTTAGAATTTGTCTTGATTTAGGTCTAGTTGTAAGAATGTGCCCTCTGGGCAAAGCATATTAGTGAAAACCACTAAAAGAAAATCAAATACTAAGTTTTTAAATTCTTCACTGTAAAAGACTTGAGGGACCTGGGGAGAAAAATGAGTGTGAATTCATACTATAAATAATAAAAGCAAAGAGTTTTCATGGTCCCCAAACACCAAGAAAATTAAAAATGACAAGGTAATTTAGAAGCATTATCTACTTTCTCTCACAGTGACATTTCTAGAGCTACTGGTTTCATACACTAGGCTGTTTCTCCCTTTTATATGGGGGAATCTATCAAAAGACAAATCAGACAAGAGAGGAAAGTATGACAGATCAATATTATGTATTTTTCATGTGCTTTCAGTGTCACTATTAATTTCACTTTAATTTATTTATCTTTAAAAATAAGTCAAGAAGGGGTCTCACTGCGTTACCCAGGCTGACCCCCAAACTTCCGGGCTAAGTAATCCTCCTGCCTCAGCCTCCAGGAGCACACTACACTGTATCTGGTTAAAACAAAAAATGTAAAGTAGTGTAAGATTTTCGTTTGTTTTTACTGTTTAAATGAGGAAGAAAGACAAAATAAGCTTTGGGAAGTTGAGAATTCTAAACCAGAAAGGGAGTCCACAAGAATGTCTATCAAATCATACAAAAGCAAATGTTCCAATTCAGATATTCGGGGACATACGATGATGATTCACTTTATGGTTCTTTATCTGAAAGATAATAAAGCTAACTTTCTCTCGATAAAGATGTAAACTTTATTTTTTAACCACTGAAACTCTTAATTATGACAAATTAAAGCTATATAAAAATATAAAAATATAAAAATTAATCACATAAGCTTATTTTCACAATTAATTAAGTCTAAACTTGCTCAAAGTAGAAAACAAAACATTTTAGTACAGAAGACATTTTGTCCTTTGACTCAATTTCACATTTCACTTTTTACCTTCACAGAAGAAAAGGCATTAAAATTTTATTGGAAACAATTAAGAACCACAGGGAATGTGTGACATTAAAAAGAAAAAGAAAAAAAAAAAAGAGCTTACCAAAAATCCCAGTCCTCTGGGGTCACCGTGAGCAATTCTTTATCATACCCTTTCTCCTTGACTAGGAACTGAGCAAAGCTATTATAAATGAGCTGCAAACAGAAGCAGAGGAAGGAAAAAAAGAGATTAAATATAAAATTCACTGTTCATTCTTAATTTCACAGACCTAAAAACATAATGGAATTGCTGACAAGGCCGATGGGGGAAAGTATCTGTAACTGTGACGCTCTGCTGTTTAATCCCTTTTCACAAGCAATTTATCAACTCCTGCGTGCTCCAGGTAATTCTCCTACCCCAAATTATACCACCAGTATATAACTATACCATCAAGGACAATTACTTATCTTGGTCTTGAATTCTAATAGATTTGTGCTCATAGTGAAGCCCTGACAAAGCTTTGCACATTTTACACATTCCCGTACAATAAGCGTGCTTCCCACTCTCTTCACATCTGCCACCGGTGCCCTGCTGGAGAGGCCCCTCCGAGGGGAGTCTCGGGGAAGCACACGTGGGGACCAGGAAGACGATCAAAAGGTGGAATCATGAAGGCTCTGTTAGATATAGGAAATACTTCTCCACCAAAAGAAAACTACTGAGGAGAAAGGACAAGGGAAGCCTTTGGAAGCAAATTTTAATGCTTGGACTACTGACAAATCTTTTGATTTCTCAAAATAAAAAATTTTAGGTTTTGAGTGAAATATCATTTTTTTAAGAGCTAGTTTTAATTTTTAAAAAATAGTGGATACCAAACAAAAAGTGGATGATGGTCCACATAGATGCCACCCGCCTTGACCTCACAAGAGTGGCTTAGGCCAGCATGAGACACCCTCAGACCTCAGGCAGGACAGTCATCCGGGGTCAGTGCCCAGAAGTACACACTGAGCAGTATGACAGCCTACAGATGCTCACTTATGACAGGTGACAGCACAGCACGCTATGAGGGGGAACCAGGACCAGGGAAGGCTGGGTGGGTGATTAAATTCCAACATTCCATCTGGGAGATGTAGCTGTGAGTTGGGTGGATCTAAAGGAAATGGAGAGGAATCCAGGGGCATAAACTGAGGGGCCTGTACACAGCTGGTGCCAGGGGTCTGAGCTGCTAGGAAATGAGGGTAGGGAAAGCAAAGGCTTCTGTCAAGTTAAGCTGCTCTGTCCTAAAGCATGAAAATCACTAAAAGTCTACTGCCATCCAGGCCAGTGGGATTCCTCAGCCAGGTCAACCATCAGCCCCACCTCACGTCAGCACCGAATCTCAGCAATTCTCATCCCTGGTGAGAAGCACCTGTACCACTTCTTGAACACTAGCGATTGCAAGCCTACATTTGAAGGAGGGACCAAGCAGGGCACCTGTGGAATTCCTGAACCCAAGAAGGTCTAAAAATTCCTGGCTTACATATTTTACAGATTTTCACTCAATCATTAAAAAATTTAAAAAAAATGTATTGAGATACAAAGTACTATGGGCAATAAAAAGTACATATCGTGATCCTTTCTGCAAGGACTAGTGCCATCGCCGTCTCGGGGTAGAAGATTAAGGGCATGGCAAGGAGGCTGGGCAATAAGGCGGGACCTGTCAATTGCAGAGAACTGGAAAAGAGGATGGACAATAAAGCATGACTTGTCAATCATGGAAAGCTGTCAAATCACAGAATAGGACAGCTTGCCAAAGCCTGGATCTGAGTCAGAGGAGGATAAAAAAGACGGCAGCCCCTGGGCCTCCTCACACTCTCTTATTCTTCCAGGGATTTGCTTTCTTTTTTTTTTGGGTCACCGGGGATCAAACTCACAGCCTCGCGCTTGCCAGACAGGTGCTTAAGCCACTGAGCCAAACTCCCCAGCCCTGGTTTTTTTGAGGCAGGGTCGCACTATGTAGCTCAGGTCGGCCTTGGGCTCACGTTGTAGCCCAAGCCGGTCTCGAACTCACAACGCTCCACCTACCTCAGACTCCTGAGTGCTGGGATTAAAGGTGTGCGCCACCGCGCCCGGCTCGGGGTTCACTTTCTATGCAGGGCATATTGTTTCTCTTCTTTTCAGTTTTTCTTTCTCACTTTTACTCTTTCTTTCTTTTATCTTCAGTAAATGAAACTTTTATGTTTACTGGTTGTCCCTGGCTGATTCTTTGAATGGGACAAGAGCTTGGAACCAGCGGACCCTTCCCGCACCAGGGTTAACAGATGTAAAGTGCTTAGAGCACTGCCTGACACATGGACAAATCCAATTTAGTAAGAGTCTGCTATCATCATTAGAGAACTGCGGCTCAAAATACCACCCTGACTCAGAGCATCTGCACATTTCCATGGCACCTTTACCCTGTTTCAAGCTACCAACATTTGCCCTGCTCACCTGTTTCCCGAACCAGCGGGCTTTCATTGGTCACCTACTGCACACCATCCGTCTCCCCCTATACTTACGGCACTTTACACTCCGGGTCAAGTGAAATTTCTAAGGCAGTGATGGCGAACCTTGTAGAGACCAAGTGCCCAAGCTGCTCATGATGTCATTGCCTGCTGCCACTACTTCTTTCCAAGCACTGGTATGGCCCCCGTGTACACTGTCATCTAATGCCTGGCTGCTGAGCTGACGTTGGGGAGACCTGGCTTGCATGCCCTCTGCGGTGTGAGTGCACTGGCTCACCGCTGCCCTAGAGAACAGCCAGATCCCTCCTGAGAGAAAGGAACCTTATCCACTAGGGCTGCCGACAGGGCTTTCACACTTGTCTTCCTTACCCCTGGGAAGAGGTACTTTTTGGGGAATAGGATCAACCAACGTACAAGAAGAAGCAGAGACAAGCAGTTTTGAAAGCAGCAGGGGAATGTGTTCCTTCAAACCCTTATGCTGGTCCAAAGGCAGGGCGGGGAACCTATGGCACGGGTGCCGCAGCTGGCTGGCTGTCATCGCTGAAAGCTGTAAAGGCTCGCCATCACTGTCCTAAAGTCTCAGCTTCTGCAGCTCGTCCTGAGACCGTGTCAGTCCTGCCAGACGCCTCACGGCATAGCATTATCCACCACTTCCTCCTCCAGCCTGAGCCGCCACCTCTTTCTAGGCCATGGCCAGCCCACACATTATGTCTGCTCCCCACCTAATGTTGCCAAAGAAAGAACACCTAGAGAAATCTGATTTTCAGATAAACAGCAAATAGTTTTTCTTTCTTTCTCTTTTCTGAATAAGCACATCCCATACAATATTCGAGTCACACATATACTAAAAATATTTTAGTAACTTGAAAGTTGAGTTTTAACTGAGTATTCTGTAATTTTCTATGCTAAATCTAGCAACTCTATAATCCTGCTGTTTTGGAAAATAAGGTGATGTATAAAAATTGACGGGTTTCTCAAGTAAATTCTGATTTCTGGCTAAGACAGAATGAGACGACCTGGCAGGACTGGGGAATATCAGTCAAGAGTCCGATAAGGTCCCTCCAGAAAGATCACACGCTCTGGCTGCAGGACACCCGCTCCTTCACACACCTGAACTGCCCGGTTATCAGACCCCGAGTCTACAGCCCTGGGAGAGCACGACTGTCTCCTGTCCTCCCTTCTGACACCTGTCCTGAGGCCCCGGGAAAAAGGACACACCTGTGTCCATGTTTTTGGGACACTCTGCATTTGTGAAATGCCTACGAGACCCAAGGGGGAGGCACCTGCCGCTCCCTGTCATGCAGTGGGCCCCACAGTGACTTCCCTAGAATCTTCCCTGCTATTCCCCACATTCTGAACAGCACCCAGCAGCTTCTGCTCCTTGCCAGGTCTTTGCCTTTGTCAAGTTTTCTCTACCTGAAGAACATCTCCCTGCCTCCTCACCTGCAGACTCCCATGTGGACCTGCCCCGGGGAACGCCTCTGTGCTTAGTACGACGTGGACAGCAGGCAGTGAGAGGCAGAACCCTGTCTGTGCCGCGTGGTTGCCATCTCTATATACGGTCTGTGATAATAATACCCGCCTGCCCCGGGTAAGGATTAAATCAAGTCATAGAAGCAGAATGCTTATGCAGTAGCTGCGTCATACCCACTTACTAAAATGTTTATTACTGATCCAATTCAGCACATATCTATTGAGCCCAGGGTGCAGCACTAGGCTGGGCACCTGAACACAGAGTGCACTGCTGTCAGCCTCCAGAGGAAGATTCCAAAGCCATGCAGAAAGTTCTAAAAGTTAGGTTTTATGGCAAATGAAGTTGGGACTGAGGTAAAGGGGCACACTTTGGGGGTAAAAGTGGCTGGGGATCGCTTCCCGAAGGGAACAGTATTTAAGCTGAGACTTGACAGGATACAGGCCAAAGTCTCCATGAGGCAGAGCACAGGCCCTCTTTGTAAAGGCAGCAGCATGAACAAGAAATACTGCTCTCCCCGGGGGACTTCACTAACACTCTGCCAACTTTCCCCTATTACACCACGCTGCCTCTCACTACACACCGAGCACCTGCTGTCACTGCTTCACCCCTGCTGTCTCAGGGCTCAGCACACTGAGGGACTTAAAAGACTGCTGCACCAAACACCATGTAAAGCTCACTAGACTGATGTTTTCAATCCCTCCACATCCCTTTTATTCAAGGACTGCAGTCGAGTACCTTGTCTTTGAGGATCTTAAGTCTGAAATTTTATGCTCACACACGCACAAAATTGGCTCTTAACATGACAGTGCTTTAATAACATTCCCTGCAAATAAAAGTGGGTGCACAGAAAGTGTACCAAAATGTGAACCAGGTAGGGGGGTCTGAAAGGCACGGAAGGAATATATGAATCAAAACCTGACAGGAAGGAATGGTAAAGGGGCAAGAAATAAAGGCATTCTAACTCTTAACATGACTGAGGAAACCAAGCCTGTATAGTTGGAAGGCAGAAAAGTATAGCAGGAAAAACGCTTTATTTTTAAGCATCTGGGCACCGAAAACACACAAGTAAGTCAGGTAGCCACTTGTGGTTTACCCTGGTGGACCTAAATCAGAGCAGAACCTAAACCAGAGCACTGACATAACTATAACGAGCAGCCCTGACCACTGTCTGCTCCAGCGACCCGGGTTCTACCCATGAATGGAGAGGGTGCCAAACGGATTGGATGGAAACCATCAAAACAAAACACTCGGTTTTGTCGGGGATTGTTTCACGGTTCTAAGTATTACGTGACTATTGCTCACTTAATCCTTGCAACATTCTTTGGAGGTAAATAGCCCTATTTTACAGAAACAGAGAGATCACAGGTTAAGCAACTTGTCCAAAATCACAAGTGTCCCGGTGGAGCGCGGGTCCTGAGCTAGGCGGTCTGGCTGAAGAGTCCTCTCCCTGACTGCGGCGATCATAATCAACTCTCTTCTTGGATATTTACATTTTTCGCTATAACAGCCTGTTAAGTTTTCACAATTACTTTCGTGTGAAACCCAAGAAAGTGGAGCAGGAGGCCAATTAACCTGGGAGCACAGGCCTAGTCTAATATTCCACCCCCTCTACCCACAGGGCGCAGTGAGGCTTTAGTGTTAGAAAATATTCAAAGTGCAAGGAGCGACCACCTAGTGGGCACGCAATATGTTTATTTTATTCTCATTGCAAAGGCAAAATTTGAGCTAAAATCTTAATGGCATATTCGGCCACATACACTACACTCTCGTCTTGAATGCAGTGCTTAAACTCGGTGCGTGCTTAAAATCCTTCATGCAGTCACTTGCACATGGCAAAAGGTCAAACGCAATCACGAAAAATCCAAGTCCCAGACCAGGCGGCCGCATCCACAATCAGCTGGTGCCCACAAGGACTTGCAGCGAGGTCCCAAGGCCGGGACCTGTGCAGGCACGGCAGCCTGCGGGCCCACCCTCCCCCGCCCTAACAGCAGTCCCTGACCTAGCTGGGGACCACCCGCCTCTCCCTGGCTCTCCGGGCGGCAGCCGGGGCAGGGCTCACCAGGAGCGGGGCCGCGCACTTCCGCCCGGCTGCGGAGGGCGGTGCTCTGCGCACGCGCGGCGCCCTGAGGCGGCGGCGCCCTGAGGCGGCCGCCATGGAGCTGGGGCTGTGCGCCACTCACCGGGGCGCTCTCGGGCAGATTGTAACGACACAGAGTGTGGTCCAGGTCGAAGCCAACCACGTCGCAGGCGGCCAGGGAGAAGTGCTGCGCCATGGCTGCGCGGGGATACCGGCCAGCGCCTCCGCCGGGGAGTGTGCGAGGAGGGCGCGGGAGGGACGCTGCGGGGCTAGGCCCGGCCGGACGCGCTGGGCGGGGCGGGCCCTGGAGCTCCGCCCCCACGTGCTGGCCCCGCCCACCTCCGCGCGTCCGCCCCGCCCACCCCGATCCAGCCGCCTGCGCCTGCGGGGTGCTCGGCTGGTACCCAGGCAGGGTTCCGCGGAACCCATCCGAGCAGCCTTCACCGGGGCGCCGCAGAGAGCTAGGGAGCCCCGCTGTAACCCGACCCTGTTATCTCGCGAGCGAACCGGTGATGATGCGAGGAGTAGATAGCCGCTAATGCCTTTCCCGTGCAGCCCGCAGTTTGGTCGCTTCCGAGCCTGTGTAGGATCAAAGCTTTCTTTATATCCCGCAGTTTCCTAATCCGCACCGTGAAAGGCCAAGGTTTACCGTTTCATCCCCTGAAGTGTGTTAGGGAAAAGCCATCGACACCGCCCAGGACCGCTCTGCAACGTGAGGCTGGTTCACACACCGATTTCCTGGCGTCGAGAATTTTTCTATGAAAAGGCGTCGAAATCTTCATTCGTCTACAGAGCGTAGTAGAGAAGAAAACTGGCTGCACACGATTTTTTTGTTTGTTTGTTTTTTCTGAGTCCGCGTTTACGGTCTGTAATGTTTCCACTCCTTGTGTGGCGTTGGCACCTTAAGCAACAACACATGCAATGCCTTTGTCGACCCCTTCCTTTTGGAGAAGGATCTGTCTTTCCACTTATTTTTTTGTTTTGTTCTTTATATAATTTGGGTTTCTTATACCAGAGAAACCAGAGGTTTTAAGGGTTAACAGGAAATAACTTGACGGTTTTGCTGAATTCCTTTTGGGACTGTACAACCGGTGACCTCCTAGGTGCAGAGGGAGAGAGTTAATGCCTTACATGCAGGGGATTTCAGAAGGCGCTACAGTCCCCGAGCAAGCCCGGGATGAGAACGCCTAGCTTGTTAAGATTTTACTATACAACTCCCCATTTCAAAACAAAACAAAACAAAGCAACAACAACAAAAAAACACACGTCACTATCTTTATACTGCTTCTCTTTCAAATGTAAAGAAGCACTTTGTCCCGTGGTTAAGAAAAATCAATAGTCACGACATAATGAAAATGTAGTGGATTGAGAATTACCTTTAACCCTCACAAATACTAACTGAAAAGGCTAATAGACCAAGGGATTAATTTAGCACAATAGATAGTGCAATCGGGTGTGACACGTACAATACCTAGTGGACTCATTGGAATAAATTGATAACTTACTCTGCCACAACCCGTAAAAGCCCCAAACAAATCTCTCTGGAATAGAAACAGGGAAGAATCCTCAAGAAGATTAAGCTGTTCACTGATTGGAGCCCAGCAATCACCTCTTCCCTGTGTGTGTGTGTGTGTGTGTGTGTGTGTGTGTGTGGCGGGTGGTGGGTAGCGCTGACCTTGGGCTCTCTTTGCTCTCTGTCGTGGAGTCCTTACCAACATCAGACTCCCAGGTGGACTACACATTGAAGGCCACAGTCTCCTTGGAGGATATATGATTGCGGGAATAGGCACTTGGAGGTTTTCTTAGTAAGACAGACATTCATCTCTTAGTACTAGAACATTCATTGCCAGGAGAGAAAGTGGGACTACAAAAGGTTTGTTTCTTGATGGCTTAACAAGAACTTCCTTTCACACCCACCCCACCCGCCATGTGCTAAGCTGGAGATTGGAAATTTTTTTTCTGGGGGGTGGTCACTCTTCAAGGAAAAGATCCCTCTGGTTTATAAGCAGGTGGTCGTTGTAAATGACGTGGACTGGAGCGTTACACGTGTTCTTCAACAGTCTCACCTACTTGCTGAACAGCAACTGTTATATTCCTTGCATTCTTCAGGTCCACTCAAAGAGTCCTTGTGCTGGACTCCCCGTCATTTACACTTGGTAGGAGGATTTTGTCCATTGTCCAATATTATTCTTGTGGGACATCATGCTCATTGTGAGCCCCACCAAACTTTTCCTATCCACTCTTCTCAAACGTCAACCTGACACCCCCAAGAAGTTTCCCACAGCCCCTATTCCCTACAAAACCTGAGTTTAAATACTTGCTTTGTTTCAGAAGACTTGTTTTCAAACAAAAGTGTTTTCCTTGCACATTAATATTTGATCGAACTTTTGATAAAGTGCCACATCTTTTCTGTTGCCAACAATAAGTTTGATCTTCAACTCAGATACAAATTAACTTCTTTGAGTGATATGATGAATATATTAGTATTATTGAGTAAATCGTGGCTCTACCAATTATGTGTTGAAGACCTAATGTTCAGTGTTTGGAAATAGGTTCTTTGGGGAGATAATCAGGTTAGATAAGGTTGAAAGCTTGTGTCTGTTATTGGATACGAGTTAGTGTCCTGTAAGAAGAGGCAAAGACGCCAGAGGCAGCGTGCACCAGAGACCGTGTGAGAGCACAGTGAGAAGACAGATGTCTACAGCCCGAGGAGAGAGACCCCTTGTCAGCCAGCTCTGGTGACACCTGAATCAACTTCCAGCCTCCCAAACTGGAACAAAATTTTTATTGTTGTTGTTTGAAACCAATGAATCTGTGGTATTGTATTAGCATGATTAGGCTTCAACAGCCAATAATGAGATTTGACTCTAATATATATTGTTGTGTTAAATGTAGCAATAATATTCACCCCTTGAGAGATGCCTAAATGCTATGAACTTTGGCATATGTTATTTGTTTACTTTAAATTTAGTTACCTTTACTTATATATAATATTAACACCATGCTGTGAAACTTAGTATTTTTTAAGTATTCCATTTACTGAGTTTTATAAATGCATAGTTATATGATTATTTAGAACCATTCAGAAATAAGTTATATATTGTTGATTTATAGATTTGAATTTCATTATTACAATATACATACTTTTTAATAAAGGCATTACGGTGCTACAGCAACTTTAATCTTAGATATGATTTATTTATTTAAATAATAACTTTGCAATCAATTAGCTTAAGTTTTAGACACCCAAATAGCTCATTCAATGACTTTTGTGGCTTATAATACTGCACTTTAACATCTCCACTGCATATATTTGTCAAACTTTTTTGTTTGTTTGTTTGTTTTTGAGACAGGATCTTGCTATGTAGTCCAGGCTGGCTTCAAACTAGCAGCAATCCTCCTGCCTCAGTCTCCCAAGTGCTAGGTTTACAGGTATGCATCACTGTACCTGGCAGACTATTATTTTGGAAAGAATTTAGAGAACATTTTAAAAAATTCTTCATAAAATTGGAATGTTCAATTTTTCACATAGCCTTCAATAGTGTATATATTTCTTGCCCATGTAATTTGTTTAAAGGGTAACCATAAAACTTGTTTAGTAATTTGAAATTATACAAATGCCTAAAGATTAATCTCTACAATACTTAACTATCAACAAAAACTGATTTGTAATGCTGCGTGAGGCCTTTAGATGGCAGTGGTTCTGCATTAGTAAAGTTCTCACTTGGTTTCTTTTGTAATCTTTAAATCTTTAAATTTCTCAATAAAAAACACATCTTCATTTTTTGGTCTCTAATTCTGCTCTTGGCACAAGAAGAGAAGCCTACTTACAAGTTTCACTATATTTTTGTGTCTGTGTGTTTGTGGGTTTTTTGTTTGTTTGTTTGTTTTTTGGTTTTGTTTGTTTGTTTGTTTTGATGGTGGAGAGGATGCGATGGTATGAAATCCTTTGGTAAAAAACTTACAAGTGTTCTATTTGAATAAGGAACCAGATATTTAGAATATGAAATGAGTTCCCCTGGAGAAAGCCAAAACTTTCAGTGGCAGAATTGTGATTCGAACAGATCTCAAATGATGTGAGCAATGGATAGAAATTTAATTAAAATGCTAAGTTTTTCTTACAGGCTCAGATAGTTAACTTTAGCACTCACTATGCTGGAGAAGCTTGATTTACTAGCAGCCAACTCAGAAATAAAATGTGGACACACTGAAAGGAAACTCAGTGTCTCTTTGCTTGACAGTCACTTCCTAGCACTTCCCTTGGAGTTTGACTGTCCTTTCTAAAGCAGAGGACTTTAAAATTCCTGGAGGGTTAACGACATGTCAGTGATTCTGGGGACAGGATTTTGGTCCTTAATGGAATCCGCACACATGGCTCTTCCCAGATTGTTTTTGGTTGTGTTTCACCACACTGGGCATGTCAATAATCACCTTTGCAATGTGACAGAATATATTAAAAAAGCTCATTATTGTGTATCCCATCCCCTTTTTCTGAAACTAATACTGCCTGAGAAAACATCGAATACCCAATTATATTTGAATGTCCCAAATATTGCACGGGACATAATAATATTGTTTTTTATTTGAAATTCAAATTTAACTTGACGTCTTGAACTTTACAAGATGTGGTTGCTAAATCTGACCGCTCTTCCAGTGGCATTGTACTCTGTATTTTAAGACGAACTTAAAAATATTTTTTTTCTAATTAGTTTTATTTTCTTTCAGAATGCCTGGAATTTGAAAATCAAATGTCATGGGATAAATTGTGTTCCTCCGAAATTCATAAGTTGAAATCATAACCTTTTGTATTTCAGAATGGGATTGTGCTTAGATATAGGGTCTTTGAAGGGTGGTTAAGCTAAAATGAAGGTTTATGGTGGGCTGAATCCAGTATGACTGGTGTCCTTAGAAGAGGAAATTTGGACATGCAAAGATACAACAAAGATGCTCCAGAAGAGACCATGTGAGGAGACAGAAGGGAACATTAGGGTACGGAGTGCAAAATGCCATCTACGAGACAAGACAGGCCTCAGAAGAAACCAACTCTACAGACACCTTGATCTTGAACTTCTAGCCCCAGAACTATGAGCAATAGCTCTCTATTATTTAAACAAACAGCTTGTGCTTTTTGTAATGGAAGCTCTAGAAAACTAAAGCAGCATTTGAGATTACTTCTGTTATAAGGAATCTGCAGTCTATTCCAGAACATAAAACCAAGAATTTTCTTTCTTCTCTGCTATAGAAAATCTTCCCTTGAAGGCTGGGCTGAGAAGAAACTATTGCTGATTTCTGAATTGGTGGGGAAAACTTGATCAAAGGAGTGTCAGTTGATACCTTAGTATGCTAGTACAGACAAAATCTACAAACAAGACATACTGGAAACATTTTACTTACCAGGCCTTCTTATCTAAGAAGTGGTGTTACTTCAGGGTTGTGGAAAATCTGTGAGGTGATTCTGGAGTCTGATTAACATTTTGGTGTTGTTTTAGTCACTTTCCTCTTTGCTTTAGACACAATACCTGACGCCTGCCACTTGAAGGAGGAAAGGTTTCTCTTGGCTCCTGTTTGGGACCATAGCTGGCCGGCTCCAGGGCAGGACTGCACAGGAAAGGGACACTGGAGAGGAGAGCTGCTCACCAGGGCGTGGTGGACGGGGAGCAGAGAGACCGAAGGAGGCAGCGGTGAAGCATAAACCCTCCTGGGCCACGGCCCCAGCTGCCTGCCTCTTCTGAACTGGCTTCACCTCTCAACATCACATTTAGCTATGTTCCTCAGTGGGCTAGTCCACGGAGCGTCAGGGTCCCAGGATGCAGTCACCTCGCAGAAACCTGGTCTATGAGTGCGTAAGACTTGAGAGGGGACACCTAGATCTAGAGAATAATGGGGTAATAGCAGCACATCATATGTGAGCAGACAAATTGTTCCTACAGATATGGTTGTACTTCCCTCTTATTTCCTCCCTCCCTTTCTTCCTCCCCCCCCCCCCAATCTTTCTTTTTTTCCCAATACCATACTGAGATTAAACGTGGAGCCTTCCAACACCCTCATCTCACCCCCTACCCGCTTTTTTTCATTGTGAAACAAGTTCTTGTAGGGAGCCGTTGAAGCTGGAAAATGACCCATACGTGAACTTACCAAAGTAACAAAGAGCACCCGGGTCAACCACGTGAAAACGCTGCTACAGCCCAGCAAAACAGGAGGCTCCTAAACAATCCAGGCCTGGGTTGCTGGGCAGAGGGGCTGAAATTGACGTCATCCTTCCCTGTATATAAATAAACCTGCAGCATTGGTTGACCAGTTCCTTTCCTCCCATCAGGAGGATAAGGGCTCCACCTGACTCCAGCTGTGTCTCTATCTTTATTTTCTCATCCTCACCCCAAGAACCTTAGGAGCCGCATGGGTCGCGGCAAGTTCTCACTGAGTTACCCAGGTGAGTTTGAACTTCCTATCCTCTTGGATCTGCCTCTGTCTCTCAGAGTGATAGGATCACAGATGCACGCCACCACGCCTAGCTTCCATTTATTTCTTGATTCCAAATTTTCAAATATTTATGTGAGTTAAAGTTTTGAGTCTTCAAGGGCATCCTAATGTGAACATATTTCAGGAATCTCTTATATATAAAGCTGTGATCCAGTCAGTGAATTTCCATGGCTCACACTCGGATCTGTAACTTCCTTGTCGGCAGACCTCTTGGGCAGTAGGTTTACTTTCGTAATTTAAGTATCTGAATGTACCCAAGGAGGGCTAGCTGCATTAAAACATCAATTAATCCTTCATTTATAAAATCTCAGAGAGTTTTTCAGACATTGTTCTGGATTTCCTTTCTTTGAGTATGAAAATCTCATTTACAACATTAGCTAAAGTTGAGAAATTGAACTCAGTTGATGATATATAAGAATAAACCTTGAACTAGGGTCTTTAGGAAGCTTCCAAATGTTTTAGCTGAAAATTTACAAAATCCGTATCACATGCTCTGTGATGCACAATTGTATTTATGAACATACGCAACAAAATAAGAGTGCTAGGTTGTGGTACTATGACTTTTTCCCCTACTTCCTTGTCCTTAAGAAACCGCTGGAAGCTATTATGGTAAGAGAATGCTTTTTGATTGAATTTTCTCTTCTTCCTGATTCAGCTGGTTTTATGATTCTTATCTCATACCACTGTGCAAAGGAAACATCCAGTTCTCATGCTTATTCCCTTGTTATGGTTTGCGGACAACTTATAATTATTCAAAAGTTAATTTAAACACTGCATCTTTCTTATGATAGAGTTGCTCTAAAAGCAGAGCCTGAGACAAGGACTTGGTTACAGGTGGTTTATTTGAAGTTGCTGTAAAGTAGTAGCACTAGAGAAAAAAACCACCAGCAATACAAAAGGGCAATCTTGAGGTCACCGTTGTAAGAAATGGTGGTTCAATGCTGACACAGTTAATTTTGTATAAAGCTGAGTTCTTTGTCTTCCAAAAGTGGGAATTTAGGAGAGTATTTGTTAGAAATAATTATAAGATAAAAAGTTCTTGGTGCATACTCACCAGAGGACAAAGAAACAAGCATGTTTTCTTTGTGTTGGTCTTGTATAGATAGGCAGTGTGTGTGTGTGTGTGTGTGTGTGTGTGTGTGTGTGGTGTTTCAAATGAGATAGTTGAATGAAGACCAGGTC
>RJWM01008761.1:0-33942 GCA_004363535.1 Dasyprocta punctata
CTACTAAATGCATTAACTGGTGAGAGAGAACAGTTGATATTCATATGATCAGATCAATCCTACATGTCTTTATCTGTCAATCTGAACAGTCCCCTTAATGGTAACGATATACCATGTTGCAACCACTGTAAAATTCCAGCCATCTAAATTCCTCAACCTATAATTTTACAGTATCAAATATGTTGTTGTTGTTTGTTGATCCCTTTAGTTTTTTGTTTCTCTTATGTACAACCATTCTTTTATCCTTTATTGGTTTCACTCTGAACTATTTCGCTTGATTATATAAGACCTGGTGTTATGGGTAGTTATTTCAATGATAACAAGAGATATTCTAATGGGAAAGGAAAGAAGCAACAGAAAAGGAAAAAGACATAAATTTATAAATATGTATAAATAAGACAGTCTTTAAAACTATATTACTAAATACATTAGATATTGAAAAAGATAAGTTAATATTCCTGAATTGATAAATCTCACGTGTCTATATCTGTCAATCTGATCAACCCCTAGGAAGGTAACGATATGCAATATTGTAACTACTGTCAAACTTCAACCACCTCAGTGTGTAAACCTACAATGTTATCGTATCAGATTTGTTGTTGTTGTCTGTCTTTTTTGCTTTTTGTTTCTATCTTCTGTGTCTATTTTCTCTTAAATAAAAAAAAAAGAAAATCCCATCTCCTGATGGACTCACAACTGAAATCTCCAAGAGCTTTAGAGAAGATTTTATGTCAATACTCTTCAAACTCTTTAATGAAATTGAAAGGGGAGCAGTACTGTCTAAATCATTCCTAGAGGCAAGTATTACCATGACACTAAAATCAGAGTAAGACCGAAAGAAGAAAGAGAGTTACAGGCCAATCTCCCTAATGAAAATAGATGCAAAAATTCTCAATAAAATACTAGTAGACATAATGCAGGAAATCATCAAGAAGATTATATAACATGACCAAGTAGAATTCATCCAAGGAATGTAAGGATGGTTCAACAGATGGAAATCAATATATATAATACCTCATATCATCAAAACCAAAGAAAAAATCACATAATCATCTCAATAGATGCAGAAAATGTTTTGATAAAGTCCAACACTCATTCATGATAAAAATCCTACACAAAATCAGAATCAATTGTTTTACCTCAATCTGATGAAAGCCATCTATGACAAACCTACAGCCAACATTCTCAACTAAAGGGTAAAAAGTGAAATCTTTCACTCTGAAATCAGGAACAAGTCAAGGATGTCCACTACCAGCACTCTTGTTTAATATAGTTCTGGTAACATTAGCCAGAGTGGTTGGACAATAGAGAGAAACAAAATAAAGATAGGAAAGGATGAAATTAAAATATCATTATCTGCATGTAATGTGATACTCTACATAGAGGACCCTAGAAACTCCACCAGAAGACTCATAGAGTTAGAAACCATTTTGGAGATTCATTTGGTAACATTTTCAATTTTTTCTCCTTTATCAATAAATACCACTGTATGCATGTATGTGTGAGTGTGTGCTTATGTTTATTTATTTTGAATTGACTCTCAATATAAGTTGACATAAAAAACCTGTTTGAAAGTTTTCAGCTTCTTTACAATAACTTTTATGCAAAACACAGTAAACCTGCATGCACATTATATAGCCAGACAAAAAATTAGGAAAAGTAAATTAAAATTTGCTGGAAACAGTATATCAATGTACTGGGAATAATTAACAGTAACATTTCAAATGAGATTATAAAATTTTAATTCATTTAAAAGCAAGAACTTTTAATAAAATGAAATTAGCTATTTAATGATATAGTGGGAATCCCATGAGTAGATTTGCTAAACACATGGTATTGTACATCAGCGAATGGAAGAGCTGCACCAAAAAACTGTAGGTATTAATAAACAACTTCAGTGGCATAGTAGAATGCAATATCCACACACACAATTTATTAGCATTTTTGTACACCAATAATGAATTTGATGAGGAGAAAATTATGAAAGCAACACCATTCACAGTAGAGTCAACAAAAATGAAATACCTAGGAAATTAAATTACCTTTGAAAGTGAAAGACATCTACAAAGAAAACTACAGTACCCTAAGAAAGGCAATTTAAGAAAATGTCAGAAAATTGAAAGAAGTTTCATGCTCTTGGATAAGCAGATCCAATATTACAAAATGGGCATATTACCAAAACTACTTAACAGGTTCAAAGCAATACCAGTTAAAATACGAACAGCACATTTTATAGATCAAGATAAAACAATCCTAAAATTCATACAAAACCAGAAGTGATCCAGAAGAATGAAGGCAACTTTGGGGAACAAAAGAATAAAAGGAGTCCTCACAAAAGCCTGTCTTCCAACTATAGTACAATGCAATAGAGATAAAATCAGCATGATACCAGAACAAAAACAGATATATAAGTCAATGGAGAAGAATAGAAGATATTGAAACAAATCTCAGATATCCAGCTATTTTTTTTCTTTAACAAAGGGGCCAAAAGCATAACCTGGAGAAAATCCTATTCAACATGTGGTGATGAAAAAACTGGAAAACTGTTTGTAGAAGATTGATACTGAAACCGTATCTCTCACCATCTACAAAATAAAAATCGAAATGAATCAAATATCTAAACATTAAAGCAGAAACATTAAACCTACTGGAAGATGGAATAGGTAAAACATTTATAGCCATTGGTCTAGGAAAGAATTTTCCAAACTGAAACAGACTTGCACAAGAAACAGTGGCAAGAATCAACAAATGTGATTCTATCAGACTAAAATCCTTTTGCATAGCGGAAGAATCAATCTGAAGAGATAACCTTCAGAGTGTCACACAGACAAATAAGGTCTAGAATATATAAAGAACCAAAAACAAAACAAAAAAAAGCATGAGGGCTACCTAACATAAAAGACCCAGTCAAGAAATTAGCAACCGAGATTAACAGAACTTCTCAGAAGAATAAGTACAAATGGGTAACAAATATATGAAAAATATTCCATATCTCTTGCCATTAAAGAGAATATTAAAACAATGCTAAGATTCCAACTTACACCAGAAAGAATGTCAATCATCTAGATACTAAAAAATAAATACTGGCATTGTTATGGTGACAAAAGGAACTCTCATATGTTTTTGGTGAGAATAAACTAGTATTGAAATCAGTATGATTATTTCTGAAAAAATTGAAATTAATGATTCCTTAAAACCCAACTACCTCCCTTCTAGGTATTTTTCCCAAAAAGCTTAAGACAATACCACAACATAACATATTTTTTTAACAGCACAGTTCATAACAGCTAAATCTGGGAAGCAGCCTATAAAACCATCAACGGATGATTAGATAAAGAAAATGTGGTACCTATATCTAATGGAATGCTACTCAGCTATAAAGAAGGACAAATTTGAGACATTTGTAGGACAATGAATGCACCTGTAAAATATCATACCATTTTAAATAAATCAGACACAAAATTTTGAATACAATAAGGTATCTCTCATGTGAGTAAGCTAAAGTACAAGGTGAGAAAATAAATGAAGGATACAAGGATACAAGGGGATGGATCTCTTGCAGATGAGAAAAGGTCTAGAGGAATAATGGTGAGAGGTGAGGGGTAGGGAACAGGGAAATAGATTGAGGATATGTCGTGTACAGGATCCTACTAACTTCACTTAATGTGCACATTTTACACCATAAAAATGAAATAACATTAATAGTAGATTAAAAATATCTGCAAGAATGGGGATATAAAAGATGAATTAGAACAGGATGGAGGAAGGGGAGGGAAGTGGGTTAAAAATAGAAACAAGTTATATTATGCACATGTACAAATTCCCCGAGATGATTGTAAAATGTATATACTGCAAATATGCACTTTAAAAAATTAACAAAATACTATCAAAAAAGAAAAACAAACACGTGGCCACTTACAAAGGATTTGTTTGAATGGTGTCTTATGAAGTCAGTAATATAGGAATTTCAAGTCCATTTCCACCTTTATATTTTTGTAATTTAAGATTTATTAATATACTTCTAGCTGCCAATAAATCAGCAATCAAATGTGCATTTTCCACTCTCTTTTCAAGTTTTGAGTTCAGCAGAATATGATTAAAATAGTACTTTGTGCAAAAGAATTTCTTTTACTTGGTTGATTAACTTTTTCAGGCACCACAAGTGAAGTTATAAAGAGCTAAAATATTCTGTCCAATAGAAAATGCACTGTTATAATATTGCATGGCCTGTTCCTGACCAAAGCTAAGTTAAACAAATCTAAGACTTCACAGTATTTTAAAGGTATTTGTGCATTAAAAAATACAAAAATTGGTATCCCAATATGTGAGACATGCACTGAAAAAGACAGACAAATAAAAAAAGGATAGAAGCTACTTAACTAGAGATATACAAGAGACAAAGAGAGGTGAAATATATACAGAATAGAGTAAAATGAAATGTACAAGAATGGACAGAGAGAAGGTAGAGGCAAGGAGGTGGAGAAGAAATATAGATATAAGGGAGGCAAGGAAATCATAATATTAAAATTGTACTGTATATGTTAGCTTTCCTATTTCCAGGACACAATAGGCAATATCCATATTTTAAAGGAAGAAAGGCTTAATTTCATAACTTTCCTATTACCAGCACACAATAGGCAATATCCACCTTTTAAAAGAAGAAAGGCTTAACATCATTCACAGTTAAAGGGGATTCAGTCCATGGTTGACTGGCTCAAAGACAGGAAGAGCATGATGGAAGAGCATGAGGGAGGAAAACTGCTTACTTCATGGTTGTCAGGCAGCAGAGCACGGGAGGAATGCCAGAGAGGAAGAGACAAAGGACATGATATATTGCCCAAGGTCTTGTCACAATGACCCATCCAAATACACTCAAAAATGTGCTTTACTAATCCTGGAGGAACCGCTAAATCCTATCAAGTTAATACAGTTAAGACTAACCACCACACTGACCTTTTGTCAACTTGATACCCAAGCATGCCATCATAAACTATGCTTAAACTCCAAATAAATACAGTAAAAATTTAGAAAATCTGTTTAGCGTAATACAACTATCTGAGAACATCCAAGAACAAAATAATCCCATCTCTTCTCAATAGTTTCAATAGTTCCAGCATTTTTTAAATGTCCAAGTCTCTTCTTAGACTCAAGGCAAAGTCTTATTTGAGAACAACTGTAAAAATAAAAACAAGTCATACAATCTCAAGGTCTGTGGTAAACATTCTTGTCTGAAAGAGAGCAATAGAGGGGTAGAAAAAATAAACAGACAAAAAGCAAGACTAAAACCTTCCTGTGAGCCAGGGGCAGCTGCTATGGGGAATAGGAAGAGAATCAAGTAGCCAAACCATTCCTTCCCATGAGCAGGGGCAGCCATGTGGAACAGGAAGAGAATCAAGAAGCCAAACCATCCCTTCCTGTAAGCCAGGTGTGGCCACCATTGGGAACAGAAAGAGATTCAAGAAGCCAAACTATGACTTCCTGTGAGCCAACTGGTGCATGGGCTGGGAGATAGGAAAAGCAACTCCCTCTGTCAGAGGAAGTCAGGCTGGGTTGGTAGCAACTGGAGTAAAAAAAAAAAAACTTAATGTTTGTATGGTTAGATTGACTTTGCAGGCTTAAAACTGGAGTCTGAGCATCTATGTGGAGGACAACAATATGCATTATAGCAACTGTAGAGGATTTCCTTCTGTCCTATTTTTGAAGCCCAGTGTTTTGTTCAGCTTTACTGTTTTGTTTATTCCTGTATCTGGTAACCTGAGCAACTATTTTGAAGATAACAATATGCAATATAACAACCATTGTTAAACACCTATCATCTTGTTTTAAAAACCTATATAGCTATTGTTCATTTTTCTTGTTGTGGTTGCTATCACTTTAGTTTAGTTTGTGTGTGTGTGTGTGTGTGTGTTTTGTTTACTTCTTGATTTTTCTGTTTTTTTCTTTTTTCCCTTCAAATAAAAAAAGTGAAATGGTTTGTACTCACATGGGTGAACATCATGATGTCTCCCTAGTATAAAAATTGAAGTAGTTAGTAGAATCCAAAACGCACAATAGCTATTATGAAGGTGAAAAGGGAGGAAATGTTTAAAAAGGGAATGTAGTCTCTATTGTTAATTTCCTATCACCTTTTTATGAAGTCCTGCATCACTTTCATTGTTTGGTTTGGTTTGGTTTTAATTTGTCTGGTTTTGTTAGATTCTATTATGTCTGATGGCATGGACAGCTATTTTGACGATAACAAAATATATTATGGTAGCCACTGTTGATTTCCTATTATCTTATTTTGAAGTGCAATATCACTTTCATTGTTTTGTTTTGATTGGTTTTATTCCAGTTTGTTTTGTTTGATTTTATTATGTCTTATGTTATGGGCAGTTGTTTTGAAGATAACATGAGGCATTTTGGTAGCCACTGTTGATTTTCTATTATTTTATTTTGAAGTCCTGTATCACTCTCATTCTTTTGTTTTGATTGACTTTATTCTGTTTCATTTTGTTTGGTTGTATTCTCTTTAAAACAAAATTTTAAAAAAGAAAGAAAAACACTGAAACTCTTTGGACAAATTTTAAAATCTGCAGATGCATTTCCAGCATCCTAGGCATATGATGATGAGATGTGACTTTTAGAGGGCTTAGGCAGTTCCATCACTATGCACTTGTGCATAATAGAACACATGGTCTCTCAGTCTCTTTCCACTCAGGCCCTGCAGCTTTCCTTGATAGAGTTTCCATGTTTTTGAAATCTCTAAAATCCATGGATTCCAATGAGACTTTGGCTTAATTCCAACATTACACACCTGCTCTTCAGGGTGTCCTTGTCTGAATTTCAGGTCATTATTTTTCAATCTGAGTGGAAAACCTCCTTGACCCCATAACTCTTTCATTTTTCATGGCAGTACACCCAATATCATAAGGATCATGCCAAGCTCTGCCACCAGTGCACACACTGGCTAGGATACCTTCTACTATGGTAGCAAAAGCTCCCTGTATCGCTGGATGACTAAGCACAGTGAAATAAATCCTGGAGTAACTAATCCACGAGGAAGCCCATCTCAAACAAGAGGCACAGGAACTCTCTTCTGAAATGAAAAGTTTACTCTTTTGTATCTGTGAACCCAAAATGAAAGGGGACTTACTGATTCCTGGAATGCTCTCAATACTTTCACATTCTTGTTCTTGTACAAACAAACTGGTTTCATTTTAATAGCTCTAATCTCTTCAGCAGCTGTCACCTTATGTTCCAAATTTATGCATGGCTCCTTTGGGGCTAAAATTTAAGTTTTTCAAATTTTCATGCTCTGCTTTTTGCCCTAATTGTCACTATAAGATTTGCTTAAAGCAGTTTGAAGCACCCATAGCACAGACTGAATTTTGAGCTTCACTGAAATTTCTCCCTTAATCTCAATTATTCTATAATACTTAAATTCAGTCTTGCACAAAGTCTCAGAGCATGGGCAAAATGCAGACGAAGAAAAAAATTTTTACGAGTGTAACATACATGGTTTCTAGTTCAAATGTCAAATGTATCCTCATTCCTAACTGAGAAACATCACAAACTCAGTCTTTTCTATATCCCACATTTCTGTCAGCATTCTGAGCTCTTCAACTCCAAACAGATTAACCCATCAGACTCTGCTTACAGAATTCCAGGGCAACTCTGTGCATCTTCAAACTTTTCCAAACACCTCTTAGAAGAGATTTCTAAAGATTTATAAACCTGTAAGCAGTTACAGACAGTCATAAGCCCACTTCTCCAACATCAATTTTTATCTATCAATATGGATTCCTATCCCTGGGACTTTATAATTTAAAGAACTTGATGTTTAATTTGGCTAAGTTTCAGGAGAATCATAACACAGATGATCAGCTGAAAGGCAAAAGCTTCCTGATAAAAGGGTGTGACAAAGCAAAACTGTTTAGTTTATGGCAGCTGGGAACAAGATCAGGGGAAAAGATGAAAAGAGGAGGATGTGAGGCATCAGATAGACTCTGAGGTCACATCTCTGTGACCCACACACACACCAAGAAGTATGCTTTAATCTCCTGTGCTTCTCAGATCCAATCAAAATGACAAAATTAAGTTTAGCCCCCAATGTTTCACCTTTTCTCAACGTGACATTCAAAAATCTCCATAAATACTACTTAAATGCCAAATATAACAGCAAGTTCATATTTGTGACTAACATGATACAAATATCTTCCTTACAGCCAAAAATGCATTAATGTTTATCTCCAAATCTCAGAAATTTAAACATTTTTCACAAGTCCAAATCAAAGTATTTTCCGACACACAAGGCAAATTTTTACTGTGAACCTCTGTAAATATCAACAGCATGTTACCTATTTAGAAGGTGGAATGGCACAGCATGAACCTTCCCAATCCAAAAGTTTGGAGAAAGTTAATAGAAATGAATCAAATCACAGTAATACTGAAACTTGTCAGGGCAAAAATTTTTTTTTTTTTGGTGGCACCAGGGATCAAACTCACAAATCTGCACCTGCTAGATGGGTGCTTAAGCCACTGAGCCAAACTCTCAGCCCTAGTTTTTTGAGGCAGGGTTGCACTATGTAGCTCAGGCTGGCCTTGTGCTCACATTGTAGCCCAAGCCAGCCTCAAACTCACCATGCTCCTCTTACCTCAGCCTCCCAAGTGCTGGGATTAAAGACATGTGCCACCATGCCCGGCTCTAGGGCAAATATTAATTCTTCTAGCTCTATTTCCAACTACCTGGGCACACAGTGCTGAAATGTGAGTTTGAGATGGCTTTGCAATCCTGCAACTAAGAGCTACCTGGTTCCAGGTCACATACCTTTCTCTTGAGCTGGTTAGATTCATGGTCAGCAGATTTCCTCAGCAGAAACTTCATTTCCATAGAATTTATGATGTCTGAAGTCTCCATTGCATAATTTAAATAAGGATAGAATTAATTTGACTCATAGCTTTGGGAAATTCAATTCATGGTCAGTTGGTTCTAAGGCAGAAATGGGATAGCAGTGTGGTGCTAAAAAATAACAAGTCATACTTGCTTCATAGTAGGTGGGGTATATTTCAGTGGAAGATGTGCCAGAGAAGAAAAGTTTAGGAAAAGATAAAGACCCCAAGATTACATTTTTATGATCTAGTCTGAAACATTTGGATTTAAATTTCTCCTTAATAAACAAACATTGAAATGACATACATACTGTGAATATCATGAAAAAAATTGTCAAGAAAAATATTATTTGACTTATTGACTCCCTAAATATCTGCTTATATTATAAAATTATTCCAGCTTAGTCAATACATACAGGCCTATTTGGAATATCACCTTTAACTGGTAAAAATAGATTCAGACTTTACAATACGGATGCTACTTTTCTGTTATTATTTCTACTCCTGGTTAGTGCCAATGAAAGACTATAGTAATTAGCATGCTAAATTTTGTTCAGGAATGTCAGCAGAGCCAGAGAAATTTTTTTTTCTTTTTTTAATACTTGGGAGAGAGATGAGATAATTTTAACTGGAAGTAGTCAACTAATTTGGTGCAATATCAGAGGATGTTTTTACATATATATTATTTCACATAGTGAATTTTAGGTTGTCACATTGTCAGTTCAAGTATATAAGATTCATTATTTCAACCTTCAAACGCAATTCAATAGAGTTTTTTTGACAAGTACTTGAGGGATTTTCCTACCCTTACTGAGTTTTAAGGGAAATTTCTTTTATAGAAAAAAATAAGCCAGTTTAATAGGAAAGATAGCATTAATATTAGCTAGTAATCTTGATATATTTAATGTATTTTTATGAAAATAAATCCTAGATCCTTGGTTTGCTGATAAAATTAATGCATATTTATGAACTACTTAGGTAGCAAGCAATTATTTCTAAATTTGGAAGTGAATAAGAATAGCTGAATGGATTAGTTGGTGTGAATAAGTGATTATTTTTGGTGTCAAACATGCCTAAGAAAATCACAGTTAATTTAAAAGTTGTGTTAAATTCTTCTCCCCAAAGAGTTTCTAGTGAAAAATCAGTAGCAAGCAAAATGGGAACAATTAGCATAGATCATTAAAAAATAAAGTTTCCAGTTAGAGGCATTCTTAATGATTCATTTGTTGAATGTGTTTTAAAGAGAGGAAGATAACAAAGTTGAGACTAAAGATAAGTTTTATCCAAAAAGAAATATTTTAAACCTGTTAATTAGGACTCAAATAGAAATTTCTCGACATCTAGACACATTTTTGCTTTTTAAATAGCTAAATATTTTACCTAAGTTCTTTAAGTTTTTCCATTTAAAATGGACTTTGTATTTTTCTTTCATCTGTTCCTTTCTGTGAATTGTCCACTAACCATGTGAATGTTACTACAGAAGAATTTCACAGCCCAAATGATAAGAATCATTGATTGGTAGCATACATGATTTACCTGCCTCAGATGAAAATAAAGCTTATTAAGATTTGGTTAGAATTGTACTCATATTTATGTGTCTGTCAACTATTGTTATTCCTTTAATGTTACATTTTTTAAAAAGAATAGTCTGCTTTTTTTGAACAAATAGGGGGTTTTTTGAAACTTATAAATTGCCCTTATTTTCTTGTTAAAATTATAAAATTTTGCTAGGCGTGGTGGCACACAACTATAATCCCAATACTTGGTAGGCTGATTCAGGTGGATCTTATGAGTTTGAGTCTAGCCTGGGTTACACAGTGAGTTCAGGGTCTGCCTGAACTATGTAGTGAGACCCTGTCTCAAAAAGAAATTTTAAATTCTTGGAGCAGCATTCCACTGTTAACTAGATTTTGAGGATTTTTTATAATTGTAGATACATATATGTCTGCTATATATATATAACTACAATATATATAGATATAGATATATCCACTATATCTATATCTATATATAGATAGATAGATGTCTACTATAGATATAGATATAGATATAGATACAGATATAGATATATACGGCAATTCTAGTATATCTTCTATGTGTCTGTCTAGAACACTAGAAAATACACTATGAAAATCTTATCCAGTTCATCAGAAATATATAGAAGGATTTTAAATTAGGTTTTAAGTCGATGTATGGTTTTAAATTTTAATTTTGGTATTCAGTAATTCAAGTAATCCTTAGCTAAAATGCTGATGTATTTGTTAGTTCCATAAAATTATTGTTGTTCTTGTGGCTGATATATCAGTAATTCTGCCATTTTCATTGTTTCATACTCAAAAGACTGGTTGGTTTTTGTTTTTGTTTTTTTTCTTTGTTTTGTTTGCTGTACTGGGGAACAAATCTAGAGCTGTTACACTGGGCTACAACCCTGGCCCTTATTTATTTATACGTGCATTCATTTGTTTTTCTTTTTATTGAAACAGAGTCTTGCAAAATTGTTAAATTGCCTAGGTTGGATTGAAACTTGTGATCTTCCTGCCTCAGCTTCCTTGACTGCTGGTATTATTGGCATACTCTACCACATTCAGGGAGTTTTGTCTTTTCTCATTTGAGAATTCTGGACAAATTATGAAAGATAGACAGGAATCTTACTTTATACAGAGAATCTCACAGTAATACATTTAAATTGTTATAATCCAGTGTTTAAAATAAATCACAGCAGATGGGTTTGGTGGCGTATGCTTATAAACCCAGTTCTTGGGAAATCAAAGCAGGAGAATCACCATGAGTTCAAGGCCAGCCTAGGCTACACAGTGAGTTCAAGGCCAGCCTGAACTACATCGTGAGACCCTGTCTCAATGAATATTTAAAGAAATAAATAAATAAATTACTGCAAATGAATTAAATAGGTTTGTGGGAGCCACAGTAGACTGTCAAATCTTGGAACATCTGAGGGTGTAAGGACATGAGCCCTCTGTCTAGCACAGGTGTATAACAGGATATGCTCAAGTAACTATGATTTAGCCTAGGCAACTATACATGTCCTACACTGGTAAGCATATAAGAATGCAAATATGTGATAAGTACATATAGAAAAGTTAACCAATAAAGACACAGGTTGTTTTTACTCTTGGCTGTTTGCTGTGTTGCTGATGTCTGCCTCTGTGTGCTTTCCCTGGGGATCTCACAAGCAAAATTACACTTTCAGCCTCCTTCACACCGACAAGTGGCACAGTCAGCAGTATAAATAGGGTCAACAGGAAAAAATGAGTGTTCCCACCTTGACTTTTATGGAAACAGTGTAAGATGGTGAGGAAGATCCAGAGAGAAGCTGCTAATATGCCTACACTGGCCTTGCCTTGCTTATCTGTAGTCAGCTTCATAGTGGCTTGGAAGGCTGACCCTGATGAGAAGAGCTCAAGGGCTGAGCCCAGAGAAAAATCCAAGAAACCTGAGAAACAGAAGTACAAGAAGAAATCTGCCCTGCCTAGGCAATGACATCAGAAAGATGGTCCCTGCCTACCATTGATGAGATCAACAGCAGCCATCAGGATGCAAGCATGAGCACTCAGAAACACAGGCACACAGGAGTGCAGGCAAATTGGAACACGGCAGCCACAGCATACAGATGAGTCTGCACCACCTCCTGCCAGTGACAGGCCAACACCCTCAAAACTGACAATGCCTTTTGCAACCAGCCCAGCTGCTGTAATGTGAACAGTGACTGTAGTGAGATTAGCCAGTCACACCAGGATTCCCCATACTAGTACAATGGACTGACAAGGACCTGAGACAATGGCTAGATGCCATGAGAGCCATGTAGCAAAGCACAAGAAGTATCACCTCTTCCCACAGAATAATTTCCATACCCTAGAGGGTCCCCTGGCAGTGCTGCATGCCTGCTATTCATCCCCAGAAGGTGGTAAGAGAGGAGCTCTTAGTTCAGAGGTGTGGGCCAGAAGGACTGACCACCTCTACCCATCCCTATACAACCATTGGGCGGCAGTTCCCAGCTAAGCAAGGCCAACGCCTCCCCCATGGTTAAGTTATGGGACCATGAAACATCAGTCAGTGCCAGATTTGTATGGATCTGCTGGGTGATGGCTCAGTCACAGATCAGGTTGGAAGAAAGTCAGGCTTGGGAAATGGGCATGCTCATGGTGTGGTGCTAGAATGTGAATAGATGGTGACTATTGCTGGGAATTCACATGCCACCCAGATAAACAGACCCTGAGGCCAGGCTTTAGCACCAGCCAAGAGGCAACCATGAGACACTGATTCTCAAACTGTGTGCTTCCCCTGACATGCAGACAGACACAAAATGCTGATGCTTGGGCTGCACACTTCAGTGGTGGAACAAAGAGGTCCTCAAGTGGCACTTAAAAAAATCACAGGATCTGCTTATGACAGAAAAACCAGGAGAAATGATATTGCTCTCAGTGTTGCCAGAGCTGAGCCAGTCCCCAGGACTTAGACAAAGAAAGTCCAGGTGACACTGAGTATCAGACACTTGGCTCCACCCCCTTGTGATGTTTATGTTTCCCCAGTTGCTAAATATATAGGGGGGATGGACATACTGACTGATACTTGGCTTGGCACCATGCAAGAGTTATTCTGTTTACATACTAAAAACTGTAGTGTGAGGATACAGTACTGTACACCAATGACTCTCCCACAGGCTATGTGTATTATGTGTGTGAAGCAGCACCAGCTACCAGGAGGCCATGAGGGCACAGAACAAACTATCTTGAAACTGAAGGAAGCAGCGGTGAAGCATCATTCACAGAGCCCTTCTGTATGGCTTGTACAAAAGCCAGATGGGGCATGACAAATGACTGATATTGCAGATTTGATATATCATCTCATCCTGACACTGGCAGCCAGAACCAAGTTGCTTCATTCAAGAGGTCAGGCAATGGACTTTCCAGGTGTTGTCACAGTTTATTTGCATAACTCAACTTTTTGTCATGGTCTGGTGGCCCAGGATTTGGTCACCTGAACCAAGTCACACTCTGTGTCAAGTTTCCATAATACTGATGATATTATGGTAACTTCTGATTGCCTTGCAGATTTGGAAGCTACTGTGCATAATCTGATGGAAGCTTTGCTGGCCTTTGGGTGGGACCTCAACAAAGGCAAAGTCTAGGGAAGTGAATTTTTTGTCAAATTTTTGGATGTTATCTGGTCAGGTAGGACAGAAGTAATTCCCAATGCAGTTATCAATAAAATCCAAGCATACTCTAGACCCAGTGTGGTATACCAATTACAGGTTTATTTGGGCTTGCTAAGTTTTTTCTTAGACATAACACACCTAGCTATTATGCTGTGCCCTTTATGCCAGATGATCAAAAAGAGTGCTATATGGCACAGGACAGACAAAACAGAAGATGTTTGATGGATAAATGCAGCAGAAGCTGATTTTTAGGACGTAAAGAGGGCAGTTTTACAGGTGCAAACCCTATGAGTCATTGACCTACCCTGTCATTTATCCTATCAGTATCGATGACTTTGAGTTTGCCAAAGGCATATGGCAAAATCAGGGGAGGTGGAAGCACCCTATTGAGTTTTGGTTATGTTCGTGAAAGAGAACTGAGAGGCAATATTCCCTGATTCAGAAACAGTTAGCAGTGATGTACACTGCTCTGCATGCCCATAAAAAACCACAGGGCAGGTAGAGGGGTGGGTATGGACATGGATGTTTTGTCTCAGGAGTGGAGTGGCCAGGATCCCACTCCCATGCATTGAGGAATGTATCTCCAACAATGGATATTTTTCAGCTAGTTCATTTGCAACCAAACTGGCAATGGTTTTGAGACCTATGATTTACAAGGCACTGGAAAACAACCAGAAGAGTCTATGGAACATGACCCCTAGTCACTATGTAGAAGGGAAAGAGGGACTTCCAGGTGATGCCACATATACTGATGGATCTAGCCTTGACCCAATCCTGTAATGGGCAGAAGTTGCTGACCAGTCTAGTATGCCAGTGCTGTGGTTTGAAATTGGAACAAGCAGGTCAAGTCAGTGGGCAGAGTTGTGAGCAATGAGGCAAGAAGTCCCCTTACATGTGTGCACAAACAGGTGGGCCATTTTAAGGGGGCTGTCACTCTGGCTGCCAGCTTGGGAGATTCAGAATTGACAGGGCTCCATCCTTTGTTGGGTGCCAAGCTATGATGAGACTTACGGGAGCATAGTCAAAAAACTGACCACGTAGTGCAACACGTTCAGAATATACACCCCTCCTCTTGTGGACAACTGACTTAGCAGATATCTTGCAATAGCTGACTTCTGGGGATAGTGTCTGCCCAGAGAAGTCAACTGCTGATCTTGCTAGAAATAGCATCTGACCAAAAAATTACCCAGGAGGCTCAATTATTCAATAATTAACCCTGATTTATGGGTGATAGTCCTTCGGATTGCCTCTTGAAGGTGTAGCCAGTTTGTCTGTGTATTTTACTCACAGAACAGTGTCTTAAAGTGATAAAAGGTGTCTTATTCCTTCTGATTACTGGAACCTACGCACACGGAAGTCCAATATCAATGGTTTTGGGATTGGCTCCCAGACCACCTGCTGGTTAAATGGGTGTTCTTGGATCCATAAGGGAAAGACCTAACATATGCTCATAAAAAATGTCATACTCCTGATCTTTGAGATGGTGAGATGTATGGAGCCTCGGCAGATTGTGTCAAAGCTTGGGGCATCTGAGGATGTTTTAAGGACATGAACCCACTGACTAGTGCAGGTGCAGAGAAAGATATACCTATATAACCATAACTTAGCATAGGCAACTGCATGTGTACTAAACAGGTAAGCATACAATAATGTAAATATGTAACAAGGACATGCATAAGAGTTAACTAATAAAGATACAGGCTGCTCATACTCTGGGCTGCTTGCTGCTCTTAATGATGTCTGCCTCTGTATACTTTCTCTGGGGACCTCACAAGCAAAACTACTGTCTCGATTGCTTTTCTCTCATTGTTGAGCCAAAATACCTGATGCCCAAAATTAGCAAAGGGGAGGTTTATTTATCTTACAGTTTTCTGAGGTTTTGCTCCATACTCGGCTGGTTCCAAGGCAGAGTGGCATGGCAGAGGGGCAACCATTCATAGCAGCTGCAAGCAACAAGAGTGAACAGGGCAAAAAGGGGAAAAAACATACCTTCTTCTCTCCCTTATATTGCATGCTGGCTCCGTCCCTGGGCAGGTGCAGCACTCACACTGCCAACCCCAGTGCTAGACAATGAACCAATCACAAATGTTAGATTCAGCTGCCTCCATGACTGCATGAGGCTTGAGGGTCCACCCAGACACAAACCATAACAACTACCTCTTCAGCCTCTTTGACCACAGCAAGGTGTCAGTTATTGGGAAGTTAGGAAAAAAGTTGTTATAAGATGTAACTCTGCAAGCCACAAAACAGCACAATTTGATACACAACTTAATTAAGATCAGAAATTTGGAAAAATACAAGCATTTTCCCATGTATACTAACTCAGGTAGAAAATATCTCAGCAAGATATATTTTCCCAATTATATGTTAGCATAGGAAATTCAAGTTTTTAAAAGCTCATTTGTTAAGCAGATGAAATACACACTCAAGTAAGAACATCAAAAAATGCTTTCCCTTTTTCATTGCTATAGAGATAAGAAATGACTTTACTAGAAAAGACCTTGAGATATTAGAACTGTTTCCAAGAATAAGTGAAAATAATATCACGAAAAGAATTTGAAGGAAATGTTTTTCAAAGTATGTTTTCACAAGCAACTAAATTATTTTCTTATAATTTGTAATTTTGCACAGTTCTTTACACTGAAATTTCTCAACTTTTTTGTCACTTATCCTAAAGATAGATTTTTTTATCAGTAGAATTCATTCCTGAATTTGGATGCTTATCAAATGAAACTTACCAGTGGAACTTCAGTTAATTTAATGAAAAAGAGTTAAATCTTCATTAACGACTAACTGCTGAAAATTTCCACCAAACCTCATCCTTTTTAGTAGTTATTGTTGTTGTTACTGTCCATTTTGGAAGAAAACATGTTTTGTTGTCCAATCCTGATAACTTATGTTCCTCCACAAAATTATACCCAATCCAGAAGGGATAGAGATATTTTGGGATGATGGTAACTACTTGGGTAATAATTTTAAGCAAGGAATCATTCCTAAACAACAAGATATTGTTTTGATTTCAAAAAGAGCTATGTATTGCTTATGCAATATACTTTGAGAAAAATTAGGAATGGTTTTTTGCCTAAAATTATTTTTGTTATTTGCCATTAATTTGAAGTTAAGAATTGAAAGTGTTTAGCTTTTGTTGTGTTTTGTTATTGGTCTTTGAGAATACTGAAGGGATTAATTTATGATTTATTTTACTTTAGACTAAATTTTTTTATCATTTTTTCTGTTGCAATACTTTTTACTTTATTTTAAAGAGAAAAAATAGAAACATCAAGAAGCAAACAAGCAAAAAAACAATAACAAAAGCAAAACAACAACAACAAAACAACAATAACTATATGGGATTTCAAAACAAGATGATAAGAATTTACTAATGGTGTTATTTTGTATATTGTTATCTTCAAAATAGTTTCTCAGATTACCAGATACAAACATGCAAAATTGATCAAACAATATAATTTCCCTTTGAGCAGTTTCTTTCTCTTTTACTATATCTATTGTAACTTTTGAATCTTACTCTCTGTTTCTTACACTAATGATACAATACCGTGTTTATACATACAAGTCTGATTTCACTTATGATTTTATCACAGCATTGTACTATGCATAGGGAAAGTTCTTCTCTTTTTAGAATCACCAGGTTATTATGAAAATTATCATAATTATATAGGCTTTTTTATTTTAAACAAAAGAAAAGAAACTAAAGCAAAACAATTTCACAACCAGCCAATAGGAGAGTAATAGTAATCAGCACATTGCATATTGTTATATTCACAGCAACTGTTTAGGATAAAAGATATAGACATGAAACATTGTCCAGAAAATTGTTAGTACAAAAGAGAAACCAACTATATGACTATCTTTTTTGTTACGGTTGCTCTATTATTTTTTTATTTTTAGAAACTGCCTAATGCCTTTGCATTTTGTTAGATTTAAATACATTGTTTCAATGAATAATTGTTGAAATGCTCATTTGGGTGTTTTAATTCAGTCACAAGGGACAAATGAATTACTTATTGATCTGTAATAACCTCAAAGAAGTTAAGCATTTCTGATGATGCAATTGCTGCTTAATATGAACCAGCCTTCCTAAAACTATATAAAAATTTTGTTAATGAGAAGTTGAGAGAGCCTAATATTGTTCATTCAACTGTTCATACATATAATTAGAAAAAAGACAATCAAATGGGTATTTGTCAATGTCTATAACTAAGTATACATGATAATATTTTCCTTTCAGTTACAGTAAAAAAAAAACAATACTATGCTGTTATAATTTTAGAAGCAGAGTAATATTATGGGAAAGTTTGCTTTGGTTTCTATGCATTTTGTCTTTAATATTTCTATGCTGTTCTTTAAATGAACATATCTAGCTATTGTAGCTTTCCTTATGATATTCTGCCCTTTGTCCTCCAAGGTATAATTTTATCTTGATTTTTCCTCTTTTACTCAGCCCAAGTTTTCTCTGCAGAGCCAGTTTCTCCTCACTCTTTACTTTTACTTTTCAAGTAAATTTTGCTACATTTAAAAATATAGAGAATAAATAAATGAACATAGCTAAAAGATAAAGCCACACAAATTTACAGAGCAACAAACATAAAAATGTTAAATGTTAAGCACTATTCATTATCAAAAATTTGAAATATCATTTATTTCAAATAAATTCAAAAACATTTGGGAGTTCTCTTTAATGGTTCCTTGTGAAATGACTGCAATCAATTCTACTAATCAATTTTTGTGTAAATTGTTATAAATCAAAAAACCCAATGTGACAAAATATATTTTTGATTGAGTCTTTAATTTTGGAGGACCTAATATTTATGAGATTTTTATATATTCCTGATATTAGTCTTCTGTCTGAGGATTAGCTGCCAATATTTTTTCACCATTTTCTAAGTTGTTTTCTTGCTTTGTGAGCTGTTTCGATTGCTGTGAAGAAGCATTTTAATTTAATATAATTCCATTTGTTGATTTTTGATGTTATTTCTTCCACATTTGGGGTTCTGTGTACAGTATCATTGCCTATGCTTATGTCTTCAAGAGCTTTATCTGTTTTAATTTTCAACAGATTGCTTTTTATCATTTAAACATTTCATCTGTTTTGATTTTAATTTAGCATTTAGTGAGAGATATGGATCTAGATTTAATCATCTAGATGTGCACAGTCAGGTTTACCAGCACCATTTGTTAAACAGATTATTTTCCTTCAATGTATGTTTTTGGCCCTTGTCAAAGATTAGATAGCTGAATGTGCCTGGAGTTGTTTCTGCATCTTCTATTTTGTTCTCCTGATCCTCATAATTTTTTTTTGTGAGCATCATATTATTTTTATCTGTTTGTTGTCAATAAGCCACTTGCATAATTTAATCATTGTAAATTTTGCTGCTATGCTGTATTACTGTAATATGATGCTTTAAATCTTTCAGAAAGTTGCCCAGAAGTATAACTGAGTTAAACGGCATTGAACCTTTATAAAGATTTACATAGTGGTTGTATTAGTTTGCATTCCCATCAAAAATTGAAAGTGATTCCTTTTCGCCACAACATTGCAAGCATTAGTTGTTTTGTTAGTCCTCAATTACAGTCATTCTTAATGGAATAAAATTGAATCTGTGTTGTTTTAATTTGAATTTATCTAATTTATGAAGATATTTAAGTTTTTCAGCATTTATTTGAACTTTTTTAGAGAAGTGTCTATTCTATTCAATTATCTATTTTTAATTTGGGATTTTGTTTTGTGGTATAATTATTTTTTATTTTTTTGCATGATCTAGATGTTAGTCTTCAGGACAGTGATCCTTGAAAGGCAGGAAACAGGTCAGTTAAAACTAAGTTTGCCACAGTTTATAAGCAGTAAAACCCAGAGGATTTAACCTGAGACTTCACATATGCTAAGCAAGTTCTCCACCACTTCTCACAGCTTATAATCTTGAGGGAAATGCCATCTTGTATTTAATACATAATTTTTGAAAATTCTCTGAGTTCAAGATACTTTACAGTTTATATCTGGATGACTCCCCAAAGCCTCATTCCTTCATAGGGTTTTATTGGAGGTGGCTGAATCTAGAGTGAGTGATTGATTTGTAGTGCAATGCTGGGATTAAAGTGGGTGATTGCTGGATAAATCCACTGGTTGAATTGACACCACCCAAATCCCAGTAGACTGGATACAATATAAGTGGTAGAAAGAGACTTGTCTCTCTTCTTGTTGATTTTGGTATCATTCACTGCCATGAACTGTTGTCCCTCTGGCACGTGTCACTCTGCCTTGGAGCCAGCTGATTATGTACTGAAACCTCTACAAAATGTGAGCTAAGTAAACATTTCCCCCTTTAACTCTGGGTGTCAGATATTTTGTCTCAGAAATGAGAAAAGTAAATAAAACACCATAGTAACTTAGAGTTTTGGGGGAAGAGTAGTGGGTAGCAGAGAGCTATACACAGATGAAACCTTGAGGTCTTGTGTGAGGGATTTTTGAAAGCAGGGAAACATTCAGTTGTATTATAGAATTAAAACTAATGCTTTCACGGAGCTGGAAATAGTACCTATTTCTTCTAATTTAGCTAGAAAAATATTGTACTTCTAAAGTATTAACTAGAATATTTAGGAGTCTTTTTCATAACTGAAGAAAAATTAGTCCTAGATAAAGCTCTCCTCAGGACCTTCTTACAAATAACAAAAGGAAACCACAAAAGGATAAAATTGTTTCCAATTAACTTATGTATATGTCAGATAAAATTTTGATGATATTCAAAAGGAAATACTAGCCAGGCTTGCTGGTACAGACCAGTATTCTCAGTACTCTAGTAGACTGAGACAGAAGGACCATGAGTTCAAGCCCAGCATGGTCAACTTAGTGATTTGAATCCTATCTCAAAATAAAAAATAAAAAATGAGTTGGAGATGTTGCCCTGTGTGAAAACCCTGTGTTTAGCCTCCAGAAGCCAACAAAGTGAAAAGTAAAATTATTAAAATGAATGGCATGGAAATAAAGATTGGTAAACATACAAGCAAGTAAACAATTAATAATGAGGAGAATAATCAATCAGCAGAAACTGAAACAAAACTGACAAAAGTGTTAAAACAGGCATATGTCATTGTAAATGTTTATACTTGCTGGAAGACTAAAGTAGGAGGATTACAAGTTTGAGCACAGCAGGAGAAATTCAGACCCTGTCTCAAAACTTTAAAATGGACTGGGACAATACCTGAGTGTGGAATCTCTGAATCCAATCCCTAGTCATAGAAAAAGTAATATTGTAATTGTGTTTTGTATGTTCAAATTATTAAGCAGAGGTATGAATTTTATTCAAACACTCAAATCAAATTGTAGAGATCAAAGTTACAAGGTATAAAATGTAAAAATACTAAGAATGAGATTAGTATCAGACAATGAAGAAATAAAAGATAGTGAAAGTGAAAGCACAAAATATATTCTTGCCAAAATGAAATCCAAATGAAGCAAGTCAGACGTGGAACCACATTCCAGTACACTCAGACTTGGGAGGCTAAGGTAGGAAGATAACATGTTGGAGCCCAATCTGGGCAACTTGATGACACAGAAAGACTGTCTCAAAAATAAAAGTAAAAAATGCATTGTGAGTGGAATTTATTGTTGCATTTGACCTCCAATACGCAGCAAACAAACAAGCAAACAACAACAAAGAAAACTAAAGTATATGAAACAAAAAATGATTGAACTGCGTGGAAGAGTACAAAAATCAATAATTTTAGTGCATTATTTAAATACTTTCTCATTAAATGGTACAATAAATAGAATTAAAATCAGGGAATACTTACCACTATCAACTAACTTTGCCTAATTGACATTTATGGACCCCAATAAGCAGAAAACATTTTTTTCCCAGTACACCCACACAATTCATTATGATAGACTCTATTCTGTAATTTAAAATGTCTTGACAAATTTACAATTTCAAATCATAGAAACTATTTTCAACAATCAAAATGGAATTAAATTACATGTCAATAGGAAAAGAGATCTCAAAAAATCCCCAAAATATTTGAAAACTGAATGACACACTTTCAAACAAAAAGTGAGTCCAAGGAGAAAATATTTTCAACAGTGAAAATGAAAAACTATTAATTTATGAGAATTTGTGGGATCCCAGTATACCACAAAATGGGGAAATTTAGAATGTTTTTATTAGAAAAGAAGCAAAATATGAAATCAATGACATCAGGTTACACTTTATCAAATTTAAAAAGAAAGATGATTGAAACAGGAATTGCAGAATAGAAATAACAAAGAAAAAGCCAATGAAATTGAAGACAAAAAAGAAAACCCAGAAAAAAATAAAACCAAATCCTTATTCTCATTGAGAAAAATTGAAATTTGTAAATCTCTAACCATACTTCATAAAAAAGAGAGAAGATAAAAATTTCTAATATCAGCAATGGGAGAGGTGTCATCACTACAGATTCTAAGTGCATTAAACATGTAAAGGGAGAATCTCATGAATATCATGAATATAAATTTAGCACCTTTTATAAAACATACAAATGACTTGAAAAGCAAAAAAGGTAATTCCCTAAAAGGCGAACAGATATGCTAAACAGCCCAATATATATAAAGGAAATAAAATTTTGAATTATAAAACTTCCTACAAAGGTATACTATAAGCCCATGTAGTTTCACTTGTGAATTCTGCTAAGTATTTAAGGAAGTCATTATACCAGTTTCATTTAACAATGCCAAAAACTTGATGTGAAGATAATAGTTCTCAACTGGGCTCTTTCAGTCCAACTTAACATTGGTATCAGAACCAAGTAAAATCCACAATTCAAAAAAAGATCAATAAGTTTAACATAGATACGAGATTATAAATAAAATTTTATAAAATAAAATCCTGCATAAAATATCTTGTAAGTAGGACTTATTCTAGAATTCAGAAATGATTAATTCTTACATCTATCAACATTGTATCATACTTAAAATAAATGAGCTAGGAAGCTTTTCAAAACTTTGAAGGACAATTAAATGAATATTATAAGGGACAAGAAGCTAATATAAAATGGCTATATCATGTGTGATTCTAAGTATATGACATTCTGGAGCAAGCAAAACTATGGATACATTAAAAAGTTCAGTCGTTGCCAGAGTTTGAGTGGTTGTATACATAAATGCAACAATGGTGATAGAAAAGGGGAGATAACTAAGTGTGGTCTAAAGGATTTCAAGACAGTGAAACTATTCTGTGTGATACTATAATGGTGGATACATGTAATTATTCATTTTTCCACACCAATAAAATATACAACACCAACAGTGAACCACAATAAAAATATGGAACATAGGTGATTATCATATTTCAATGTAAGTTTATCAATTTTTAACAAATGTACAACTCTGATGGGAGACATTATGCATGCATGGGGACACGGAGTATGTGGAATTCTTCATACCTTCCTCTCAGCTTTGCTGTGAACCTAAAATTGTTCTAAAATATAAAATCAGCAACAATATGTAATACATTAATTAGTGTTAATTTCCTACTATTTGTTTTGAAATTCTGTATCATATCTAATTTTTCTCTGTTTTGCTTTTTTAAAACAAAATTTAAAAAGAATACAAGTTTCTTAGGAAAAACTACAAACAGAAAAGATGTGACCATTATAATAAATGCACAAATAATATTTGACAAAATTATTATCCAATACATGTAAAAATTTCTTAGCAAGAATAGAATAGAAAAGAACTACCACAACCTACCATAATATTATGTAAAAATCTACCACTAGCATCATAATGCTGAAAAAGTGACTGCTTTACCTTCATTATAAAGACCAAGACACTTTTTAAGAAACTTTTGTATAGGAAACAAACTTGCAATATTACCCATCTAGTATTGCACATTCAACTTTTGAAAACTAGAATTACAGTTCCTGCACTTTTAAGAAACCTTCAGGAAATTTACTAATTGCAATATTCAATTTTTCAGACTTCTTTTTTTTTTGGCACCAAGGATGGAACTCACTACCTCACTCTTGCCAGGCAGGTGCTTGTGCTGCTGAGTTAAACACCCAACCCCTACAATGTTTCAGACTAAAAAGCAAACAGCACCAAAATGCCACTGATTTATTTCCAGTTTTTGATATATTCATTGAAATATCTGATATACTCAGTGAGAATCCTCTGTGATTTCATTTTACTTGACTTCACTGATTTTTCTTTCAGAAGTGTGTGCCCCAAAGCTATGTCTCATTCTGTATATTTTTTCTCATTACTCTTATGCAGTGCTTAGTAACAGACCTACAACAGCTTTCTCTTTTTAATGCACAATTAGATTTCCTCTATTCTATCATTCTAGAATGAGTTACTACTGCTCACACAAATAAGGGAATTGATACTAATTTGTAAAGTGAGTAGAAGTGACTGAATTTAATTGGTGAATTTACTTATAAAAATGACTGGTTTAGTTTGAAATTCTAATAAGGACCGCTTTGGTTACTGTCAGATTTCATTACATTTACCAGACACTCCGTAAAAACACAGATATGTCAAAACCATTGTGATAAAAAATAGTGGTACATCCAAACCTGTTTAAAATGTTCATATTTGACCTCATGCAAAAGGAATAGTCACAGACAATTATATTTAAACTATTTTTAAATTAAGACAAATGAAATATATGTAGCAGATCATTATGGAGCATCAAAGGGTCCTTTAGTATTTATGTGGGGTTTTTTAAATTTTTGCACACTAGTTATAGATAATAGGTTGAAAGAGATATATTTCTCCAGGATAAAAATTAAAATAGTGTATTTTAGTTCATTTCTTTAAATATGTTAGCAATAGTCAAAGAATTGGGTGTGCGTTTACTTATGAAATGGACTTACATATTTAACAAAACCATGTAGTATGAAAAGAGGATGTTTATCATTCAAAACAGTGTGATCAGAAAATAATCCTTTCATAGAACTTATTTATAACTGCTTAAAATAGCAAGGGTATCACTTATTTTTCTCTGAGTGTTAATAGAGATCAAGTGTATCTATTTAAGTGGCACAATGAATGTTATTATTTTCATATGTCTTGGAAATAATCAAACCCTTAATAATACTGTTTCTTAGAAAATTAATCTCTGGAAATTTAAGCGAAGTAAAAGGTCCTCCCCCACACCTGAAAGACCTTAGCAGCTGAGGGGAGTCTTGGCCACTACTCTCCCTCATGGAAAAGACTTCAACAGCTGAATGCAGGGTCAACTGCCACTTTCCCACACCCGAAAGATCTCAGAGTCTTGGCCATCTCTCCCCCAGGACACCTCAGCAACCCACAGGAGCATCAGCGACCCCTTCTGCCACCTGCAGTACCTTGGTGGGCTGGCAGGAGGTGCAGCGAACCTTTTTCTCCACCCAGAGGACCTCAGTGGGCCAGTGACAGTGCAGCGAGTCCCCCCAAAGCACAGGACCTCAGTGGATCAGCAGAAGACTTGGTGAACTCTCCCCCACCTGGAGGACATTGGCAGGCCAGTGAGAACATGGGTGAACCCTTATTCCATACACAGAAACCCGGGTGGGTGAACCCTTATTCCATACATAGAAGCACCAACAAGGCCTACCAACCACTGGAGAAACCCAGCTAGGCCTGGGAGAAACCTAGCTGGGCCTGCAAGAACCCCAGTGACACAGTAGAGTCCCATCTGGGGAACGCACCATGGACAGGTGGGTCTGGAAGCCTGGAGCAGTCTGAAGCCACAGTAACAATATAAACTAAGGTTTGGCTCACATCTATACTTCTAGGCTAGTCAGCTTAGGAAGAATATAGGACTCATCCAACTGGCTATGCAGGAGGAATTCAGATGATTGGCTCCACCCCTTCACTGCAGGACCCAGCAACTGGGAGAACATCAGTCACACAGTAGGACCGTAAGACACACACAATGGACAGTTGAGACTAGAGGGATTGAAAAGACCTAAATATTAACGAAGAGGTTAAACTGGCAAAATGAAAAAGCAAAATGTAATCTCAAACCTCCAGCCCATCTGGAGCAAGTACAGGAGACATTAAAGGAGAAAACATTGGAAGCCACACACCTAAAATTTCTGAAAAGATAGCAAGTGAAGTAAAGAAACTAATCCATAAGGTTATAGAGGAAATCAGATCAGAAATACTCTCTCAGGTAAAGAAAGAAATGATAACATTAATGAAGTTGTTGCTCAGCATAACTAGGGAAGACATAGATTAAAAAGTGCAGGAGCATGGGGAAATGATGCAAACCTTGAATGAACAATATAGGAAAGAATTAGAAAGCATGAAACAGATTCAAAGAGATAACCAGAAAATTAAAACTTCCACTGAAACTGGAAAAACTGTTTGAATGAATGTGAAGATAGACATTGAGACCCTGAAGATGGAATCACAGCTAGAAATCACAAAAGGAAAGAACTCTTAAAAATAACAAGACACCCTGAAACAACAATTTAAAAGCTCCAAAACAATGCAAAGAAAAACACTATAAGCCTGATAGTTGTCAATGAAAATGCAGGAGTCAATGCAAATCACATCTAAAAAAATATTTTCAGAAGTAATAGCAGAAAATTTCCCAAGCATGGGAAAAGAATCTGATGTACAGATAAATAAGATATATAGAACTCAAAACAGTCACAACCAAAATAAATCTGCAACCAGACATATAATAATCAACATTCCAGAAATTCAAAATGAAAACAGAATATTAAAGCTGCTGGAGAAAAGAAACATGTCACCTATCAAGAAAAGTCCATTAGAATCCTCGCCAACTTTTCAACACAAGCCCTCAAGTCAAGAAGAGCTGAGAGTGAAATATTTCAAATCCTGCATGAAAAGATTTTCAATCCAGATTGATGTACTGTCTTTGTAACTTTCCACTCATTGCTGAGACAAAATACCTGACACCCAAAATTAGGGAAGAAAGGTTTATTTAGCTTACAGTTTTTGGAGGTTTCAGTCCACAATCAGCTGGCTCCAAGGTAGGGTGGCATGGCAATAGGGCATGGCACTGGGGCAACACTTCAAGGCAGCAGCCAAACAAGAGCAGCCAGAATCAAAAAGGGGGCCAGAGCAAACCTCTTCTCCTCCCTTATATTGTACATAGGCCATCCCCTCCCTCCAAGGTAGGTGCAGCTTAACAAATCTCCTTGCCTTCCTTTGAACAAGATGAAGATATTTACAAAGAACCCTGGCACCCTGCTGAGTCTCTTAGTTAAACTTCTGATCTTCTCAAATTGACACAATCAACAGGTAACTGGTGGTGCTCTACAGCCCAGGATGTAGAGCTGCTGAGTTACTTAATTAAGCTTCTAGACTTCTCAAGTTGATACAATGTATAAACCATAACATGTACCATGCAAAACTATCTCTCAAAATTAATGGAGAAATGATACTTTCATGATGAAGATCAACTGAAGACATTCATGCCCACAAATCCAAGCCTAGAAAGAGTACTGAAAGAGATTCTAGATAGATGTAAAAATGACCACAAATACCAAAACAACAAGAGACAAAAACAACCAGGCAGGGCAAACAATTTTTTAAATAAGTGGGGCGAGTGAAAGCAGGGTATCAACAATAGTAAAAGAACATGACAAAGATAAGCCAATACATATCAATAATAACCATTAATGTAAATGGCCTCAATTCACCAATTAAAAGAAATAGATTGGCAGAATGGATCAAGAAACAAGATCCAACAATATGCTGTATACAAGAAAAACCTCTAACTCAAAAAGAAACTCAAAGACTGAAAGTCAAGGGATGGAAAACTATATTCCATGTAACAGGAATTCAGAAAAATGCAGGGTTAGCTATTCTGTTTGCAGAAAATATGAACTTCAAACCAAAAATGATCAAAAGAGATAAAGAAGGTCACTAGCTACCCATTAGAGGAAAAATTCAAGAGGAAGAGATATCATAAATGTATAGGCACTAAATATAGGAGCACCATTTATATAAGACAAATACTGGCAGACATGAAAAATCTACTATGCAATAGCAATTGTAACAGGAGACTTTAATACCCCATTGTCACAAATAAATAGATCAATGGGACAAAAATTCAGCAAAGAAATAATTACACTAAATCAAACCTGTGAACAAATGGACTTAATAAATGTCTACAGAACATTCCACCCATGGTCTTATGATTGATACATTGTGTCAACTTGAGAAGTTTAGAAGTTTAGCTAAGAGGATCAGCAGGGAGCCAGAATCCTTACTTTGTATATATCCTCATCCTGTGCAAGAGGAGGGCACAGAGATTTTGTGAATGTTACACTTGCCCGGGGGTGGGGGGGGGAGGGGGTTGGGGGTGCTGTGTACAACATAAGGCAGGAAAAGAGGGTTGCTCTGGCTGCTTTTGCTTGTTGCTGCCTTGAAGTGTTGCCCCTGTGTAATGGCAGCCTGCCTTACAGCCAGCTGATTATGAACTGAAACCTCCAAAAATTGTAAGGTAAATAAACCTTTCCTTCCTTCATTATGGGCATTGAGTATTTTGTCTCAGTAAAGGGAAGAAAGTAACCAAGACACATAGACATCAGAATACACATTTTTCTCAGCTGCACGTGGGACTTTCTCTAAAATAGGCCGTGTATTATCCCATAGAACATGCTTAACTAAATGCAAAGGAATTCAGATTATTCCATGTATATTATCTGACCATAGTGCTTTGAAATTGGAAATTAATGGAAAGAAACTGCAAAAACCACATAAACGTGGAAATTAAATAACACCCGTCCTGAAAAGTCAAAGGGTCATAGATGAAATTAGAGAATTTAAACAATATTGACATCTAAATGAAAATGAAGATACAACATATCTGAACCTCTGGGACTTAATGAAAGAGATCCTAACTTGAGAAATACATAAAAATGAATTCTCTCAACAAGAAAACAGAACAAGAACAAATAACCAAGTTAATGTTGCACCTCTGGATTCTAGAAAAAGAAGAGTAAATCAAGACCAAAACTCAGAAAGGAAGAAATGATAAAGTTTAGAGCAGAACTTAACAGAATTGAGACTAAGAAAATAATACAAAGAATTAATGAATCAAAAAGTTGGTCCTTTGAAAGAATAAGCAAAATTGATAATTCCCTAGTCAACCTTATCAAGAAAAGGAAATAAAAGACTCAAATACATGCAATGAGGAATGAAAAGCATGAAATTACTACAGATCCCATGGAAATTCAGAAGATCTTCAATATATACTTCGAAAAACTTTACTCACGTAGATTGGAAAACACAGAAGAAATGGTCATATTCCTAGAAAAGTATGAATTACTAAAACTGAATCAAGAAGTTATAAAAGTCTTGAATAACCCAAAGTCAGTTAATGATATTGAAAAAGCAATTAAAAATTTGCCAACAAAGGCAATTCTTGGTCCTGATGGATTCAGGGCTAACTTCTACAAGAAATTTAGAGGGGACATAATGGCATTATTCCTCACACTCTTTAATGAAATTGAAAGGGAAGCAATTATCCCTAATTCATTCCTAGAGGCAAATACTACTCAAACACCTAACCCGGAGAAGGACCCAACCAAAAGAGAGAAGTACAAGCCAATCTCCTTAATGAACATAGATGCACAAAGTCTTCATAAATGATAAGCAAACAGAATGCAGAAAATCATCAAGAAGATTATACAAGATGACCAAGTGGGATTCATTGCAGAAATGCAGGGATAGTTCAACACATGCAAATCAATAAATACACCACATCAACAGAGCCATTATACTAAAAAGTTAATGTGAAAAAATCTGCATGGTACTAGCAAAAAAACCAAAAAACAAAAACAAAAAAAAACCCTGAGGATCAGTAGAACAGATTACAACATGCACATACAACTACAAAGACATTCGGCCAACTCATCTTTGACAAAAGGGCCAAACATGTTCACTGGAATAAAGATAGCCTCTCTAATAAATGGTACTGGAAAAATTGACTTTTCACATGCCAAAGACTAAAACTAGACCCATGTCTATCACCATGCACTAAACTAAAGTCAAAATGGATCGAATATCTAAATATGAAAATAGAAACACATTCTATTGGAAGACAATTTAGGTAGAAATCTTGAAGACAAATGTAGGCAACATGTTCATGAACAAAACGCAAACTGAATGGGAAGTACTTCAAGGAATCAACAACTTGGACCAAATCCTTTAAAAAGTATTTGCATATTAAAGGAAATTACCAGCAGAGTGAAAAGAAAACCCACAGAATGAGAAAATAATTTAGCCACCTCCCCCTCAGACAAAGGGCTTATATCCAGAACACATAAAGAATTGAAAAAAATCAGGCCCACCAAATTTAAAGACCCAATCCAAAAAATGATCATCTGAGATGAATACACAATTCTCAGATGAAGAAACACAAATAGCAAATAAATATATGGAAAAATGTTGAAAATCATTGGTCATTGAAGAAATGCAAATTAAAACAACACTGAGATATCATCTCACTCCAGAAAGAATGTCTAACATCAATAAATTAACCAACAACAAATGCTGATGTGACTGTGGGGAAAAAGGAATCCTTCTCTATTGTTGGTGAGAGTGTAGAGTGGTGCAACCACGGTGGAAAACAGTGTGAAGTTTCCTCAAAAAACTAGGATTAAAGGTTCCATTTGACCCAGCTATTCTCCTTCGGGTATTTTCCCTGAAGAATTTAAAACATCATACCACAGCAATATATGTGTGTCCAAGTTTATTGCTGCACAATTTGTAATAGACAGATTTTAGAAACAACCCAAATGCCCATCAACTGAGGAATGGATAAAAAAGTGACATTTTTATACAATTGAATACTCCTCAGCCATAAAGAATGATAAACTCAAGGATTTTATAGATAAATTGATGCAACTAGAAACCATACACATAAGTGAAATAAAGCAAACTTGCATATGTAAATACTGTATTGTCTTGCCAGTGTAAGACACTGAAAGAGTAAATAAGATCTAAGTTACAATAGACGCAGTAAAAGGGAAAGAAACTACTCAAAGGGAAACTATATTGTTAGATTACCCTGTATTGGGTAACCTAAGCAATTATTTTGAAAAGAACAATATGCAATATAACAACCGTTGTTGAATTCCTATCATCTTATTTTGAAATAATATACCACTCTTTTCTCTTGTTGCTGTTGTCATTTTGCTTTTGTTGTTTTTTGATGACTTTTTTGTTTCTTGACTTTTGCTTTTTCTCTTTAAAATAAAAAATAATGTAAAATCCTATCATATAGTAACATATGACTAATAAGATTGTTATTAAAGATAATTTTAAATTACAACTTATTGGGGACACAATTTAGTCCAAAATTTTTTTAATAAACCTATCTTTTTAAAATTATACTCTATATTTCAACAAAACATTTGTCTTTCTAAAGATATATTAATAACAGTTAATTTTACTGTGTAAATTATGGTGATAAGACATTTACCTATTTAAGAAACTTCTGGTCAACACTGTTCCTAAAATCATTATAGCATAGTGTATTAGTCAATTTCCCATTGGTAGGACAAAATGCTGAACACTTGTAAAATCAAGGAAAAAAGATTTATTTTGACTCACAGTTCAGTGGTTTCAGTCCATGGTTGGCATCACAGAGGAAAGCTGTTTACTTCACAGTGGCTTGGAAGCAGAGAGAGAAGGGAGAAGCCAGGAATGAAACTATGCCTTTCCCACTCACAACTTTATGACCTGTCTCTTCCAACAAGGGCCTATTGCTGAACATGACAATTTTGTTGCACATTTTAGATCTAAACTGTAACAGGAAGATTTTTGGAGAACTATGTTATTTTAAAATTTTGCTTTATAATTACTTGCCAGCATCAACATTTACACAATTGACACTATACAGACATGTCAAGTGATATGACATACCTTTTCTTCTTGAGGTCAGATTTGAGCCCTAATGTTATTTGACTTGGAAAATACCAATATTTTGTATATTTGAAGTAAATTTTAAAATAAAGATGAATAATTTATTTATCAACTGTAATAATTGTTGTTCTGAGTTCATGTAGATGTGCTGTGCCCATTAAAATTCACATATTTTATGAGAAAGAAAACAACCACAAGTTCAAGCACAGTCTGTGAAACTAACACTTTCAAAAAAAAAGGAAAGGACTAAGGATTTAGATCAATGTGACTACAAAAAAGTGAAGTAAAGTATTCACAATATTTACTTGTCTAAAGTCTATTTTTCAAGATTTATTCAAGTATGACTGACAAAATTGTATTCATTTAAAGTATATTCTTATGATTTACAAGCATACTTTGTGAAGTGACTATAATATCAATTTAATTAATGTATACATCACCTCAAACAAGTACCCTTTTTGGTGAGATCTTTTAAGATCTACTCTCAGCAGATTTCAAGGATGTGACACAATATACTTAACTATAATCATCATTCTGTATGTTAGAATAATGCCACTTGTCTTCTAGGAAAATTAAAGATTGTTGTTCTTGACACAAATGTCCCATTTTCTTGCAACTTTCATCTCCTAGCAATGACTGTTGTCTGTCTCTGTCTGTCTTTTTTTTTAGATTCCATATATAAGAGATTCCTTAAATCATTTGTCTTTATATAGTTTAAATTAATAAAATGTCCACTACCCTCATGCATATTGTTTCAAATAACAACTTAACCTCTCTTCAGCGACACATACACCAAAATCCAGTAACAGGACTTCCTTCTTCTCAAGTTTGAATAACATTTCACCTTATACTATATTTTCTTTATCCATTCACCTGCCATCAGATACTTAGATTGTTTTCACATATTGGTTATTGTGAATAATGTTACACTGAACGTGGGAATGCAGATATACTTTTGAAATATTGATTTCATTTCTTTTGTATATATACCTAGAAGAGAGATTTCTGGATCATAGGATAGTTTTATTTTTAATTTTTTGAGGAATATCCATGCTGTTTTTTATAAAGGTAGTGCCCATCTACATTTCCAACAAGGGTGTCTTTTTCTCTGTATGCTCAACTATGCTTGTTATCTTTTGGCTACTCAATAGTGATTATCCTAACAGGTGTGAAATGGCATCTCACTGTGGTTTTAACTTGCATTTATCAATAATTAGTGGTGTTGAGTGCCTTTTCATGCTGTTTGTGTGTTTCTTTTGGGGAAAAAAATGCTAACTCTAGTCATTTGCCCCCTTTTACTATATTATTTGATTTTTATTGAGTTATATGTTTTTATATTTCCTAGATATTTGTCCCCTACCATATATGTGGTTTGAAAATATTTTTCTGATACTGTAGACTGCATTTTCGGTTTGTGTGTTGTCTCTTTGATGTGCAGAAGGTTTCAGTTTGATGTATTCCCACCAACTTCTTTATTTTTGCTTTGCTGCTTGTGTTTTGAAGTTTTTTTAAAAATCATGGATAAAATCCATATCAAGTAACTGTTTCCTTGTTTTCTTCCATGAATTTTATGTTTTCATGTGTTAGGCTTAAATTTAATCTACTTTGAGTTTATTTTTTAAATTGTGTGAGATAGTAGTTGTTTTTTATGTGAATATATAATTTTCTTAACATTATTTATCAAATAGTATGTCCTTTCCACTTCTGTATGCTTGCTGTTCTTGTCATAAACAAGTTGACTGGATACACATGAGGCTGTTTGTTGTCTCTCTATTTATTACTATTGGTTTATGTGTTTGCTTTTAATGATTGCACAATATTACTTTGATTAATATAGCTTTGGAATATTGCTTAAAGTCACGAAGCGTAATGATTTCAGGTTTACCATCATGAGACAATATTCCTTATGAAAACAGAAATTCTCAACCAAAGACTAACAAAATGAATTCACAACATATTAAGAGCATCCTCTGGCCGGGCGTGGTGGCGCACGCCTTTAATCCCAGCACTC
>RJWM01008761.1:34042-71383 GCA_004363535.1 Dasyprocta punctata
AAAAAAAAAAAAAAAAAAAAAAAAAAAAAAAAAAAAAAAAAAAAAAAAAAAAAAAAAAAAAAAAAAAAAAAAAAAAAAAGCATCCTCTAACATGATCAAGTTTTTTTAATATATGCAAATCAATAAATGTGAAACATAATATTAACCAAATGAAGGATAAATATCATATGATCATAGCAATAGATTAGCACAACTCACTTGACAAAATTCAACATTCAGAATAAAATCTTCTAACTAATTAGGTAAGGAAAAGTATACTTCAACTGGGATTATGACACACACCTATAATCTCAGCACTTGGGAGGCTGAGGAAAGAGGATAGCTGCTAATTTGAGGTAAGTCTGAGCTACTTAGTGAGTTTAAGGCCAGCCTAAACTATATAGTGAGAACCTTTATTTAAAAAGAAAACAACAGAAAATAAAAAAAAGTATCTCACCATAGTAAAGGTCATATATGGCAAGCTAATAGTTAGTAAAACAGCATACATACTACATACTAAAGAGCTGAGGGTTTTCCTTCAACATTAGAAACAAGACAAAAAATGCTCAGTCATGTCACTTTTAATCAGCATAATACTAGAAGGTCTAGCTAGAGAAATTATGTGGCAGAAAGAGATAAAAGGCACGAAAACTGGAGAGGAAGTACTTTTTTGTTTGCATATAACATGATCTTTTATACATAAAACCCTAAATATTTTACAAAATTTACTATAATCATTAAATAAACTGACTACATTTTTAAGGCACTATATCATCATAGAAATTCAAGTTTCATTTTTATGAACATTATTATATGAAGTATCTGAAAAAGAAAGGAAGAAATTAACCCCACTAATAATACCATCAAAAACAATAAATTTAGGAACAAATTTATTCAAGGTGGTAAAAGATCTAGACATTGATATCTGACAGAAACACAAGGAAACACAGTAAATGTAAAGTTGTGGTTTTGGATTGGAAGAATTAGCATTTTCAAATTGTGTATACTATGCAATGAGAGTTAGAGGTATGACATAATCCGTATAAAAATTCCAATACCATTACTTACAGAAATAGAATAAAAATCCTACGATTGTGTGAAATCACAAATGACTCAGAATAACCAAAACAACCTTGAGAAGCATGATTTTTTTTTGTTAACTCACTGACCAAAATTTCTTCAGAGCCTTGCGCAAAAATTTATAACACAAGATTTTTTCCAGCTGATTAACTAAGAAAATATGTCTCTGATTTAGTATAAGGTTGCTATTTTGTATCAAATCATTTTTTGAAAACATAGTTATTATATGACTTGTGCAGTATGACTTATGCAGATCAGTTCATACAGATTGAATTTTAATGTTTCATATTTTTTGTCTTTGAAAATGCTCTTGCTAATGCACATCTATGCTCTTTCAAACCTCTCATCAGAACTTACATATTTTTTAATGAACACACAGGATGCAGAAAAGCATAATGAGTCTGTTATCTGTGCCTCCCTAGCCTAACAACACGCAAAGTGAGATAACCTGTAATGATTATGTTATAGGCCTATACTCTTTGCATTTTAAAGAGAGCAGATGCTGCTTTAAAACAAGAGAAAACATAACAGCAGATCTGAAGGAATCTGCTGATATTTATTTTAAGTAGTGTCAAATTTTGCAATTTTGGGAATCTTGATTTTGCATAATTTTTACAGATAAATTTACATAACAGTGGCAGATAGTGTACTTGTAATAGCTTTAAGATTAAAGTGTATGAAAAAGTTATAGATTGCATTGTCTTTTCTCAGAAGCTTAAAGTCCATTCATCTCCTTAAAAAATAACAAGATAAACTTAAATTTATTGCAAGTAGAAGAATAAGAATTGAAAGTTATGCCAATCTTCTACTTAATGAATTATAATTGTAATGGGGGTGGGATAAAATATAAATACAAAGTGCACAAGAAAGAATAATATGGAATGTGAAGCAAAATTAGAGTGCCAATGACTATTCTTAATTTTATCATTTTTGTGAGTAAACACTACAGCACACACACGTAGAAATGAAATTTGTTCACACAGTTTATCATTCTTGTACATGAAATAAATTGGTAAGACTTTAAAAATTCAGTTTTGACAACTTTCTATCACTCTATATTTATAGGTCAAACAACAGATACCACATACATCAAATGTGCAGTTCCCAGATTGTACATTTGTTGACAACAAGGATTAGCTGGAGTGCCTTCACACTAGTGAATTAAATTTAATTTGCAGTTAAATATATAAAGTACCAAACAATTAAGGGACGTGTAAGAAAAGTTTCAGTTTCACAACTCCCTAGGACCTTATTTCTCATTCCAGTTTAGAATAGATTAATTCTTTATCTATGGCTTTAATTTTCTCATAATAAAAGTTCTCATTCTATTATTAAAATTCCTTCTTTATTATTTTTATTGTGAAGAGGAAAAAATAGAAACTGTTATAAAGAATTTCAAAATAGGAAAATAGGAGATTAACAATGGATAATATATTGTGTATTGTTATCTTCAAAGTAGTTGCTTAGATTATAAAATACTGTCATGCAAAATTGATCAAACAATATAAGCACAAACCATTCTTTTTAATGAATTTAAAGAAATTAGTAGTATAATTGTCTTAGATATTACATATATGTATATCTTCCCCCTCCTTTTCTCCTTTACCACATTCCAGTTGTTATTTTCTTTTGAGAAGTTTGGTTCCCTTTGACAATATGTATTGAAGACTTTGAATCTCTTTCAGTTTCTTACACTAGGAAACAATAAGATGTTTACACATGCAAGTTTGATTTGTATCACTTATGAGTATGGTCTCTAGTTTCTTCCATTTGCCTATAAAAGCCTTGTGTGCATCCTTCTTTATAGCTGTGTAGTACTGCATTATATAAAAATACCATTTTTTATCCATTCATTGGGTGTTGAACATTGTGGTTGTTCCTAGAATTTCGCTATTACAAATTGTGCTGCTGTAAACATGGATGCATGTATATCGCTGTGCTATGATGATTTCAATTCTTCAGAGAAAATAGCCAGAAGGGAAATATCTGGGTCGAATGGCACATCTAATCCTAGTTTTTGATGATCTCCACAATGGTTGTACTAATCTACACTCCCACCAAAAATGGAGATTATTTCTGTTTTCTTCACAGGCACTCCAGCACTTGTTATTGATTGATTTCTTCATGATAACCCTTCTTTCTGGGGTGAGATGGAATTTTAGTGTTGTTTCAATGTGAATTTCTCAAGTAACCAATGATGTTGAACATTTTTTCATATATTTACTGCCATTTGTATTTCTTTATCTGAGAAATGTGTATTCATCTCAAATGTCCATTTTTGGTACAGGTCTTTGAATTTGGAGAGCCTGATTTTTCCTATTCTTTATGTATTCTGGATAGAAGTTCCTTGTCTGAAGGACAGTTGATTAAATTTTTTCCCACTCTGTGAGTTGTATTTTCACTCAGTTGGTGATTTCTTTTGATGTGCAAAAACTGTAAAAAGATGAGATGCCAGCTGTTGATTCTTTGAAATATTTTCCACACAGTTTGTATCTTTTTTCATGAAGTCTATGTCTACCCCTACGTTTCTAGATTTTCACCTACTCTCTCTTCCAATAGATTTAGTGTTTCTGTTGTAATATTTAGATCTTTGATCCATTTTGACTTTGGTTTAGTGAATGTGATAGACATGAATCTAATTTTAGTCTTCAGCATATGGAAAGCCATTTTTTCAGTACCATTTATTAAGTAGACTATCTTTAGACATGTTTGGCCCCTTTGTCAAAGGTAAGTTGACTGAGTGTATTAATAGTGGTGTCCGCATCTTCTACTCTCTTTCACTGGTCCTCAGGTCTGTTTTATGCCAGTACCATGCTGATTTTATCACAGTTGCCTTGTATTATAATTTCAAGTCAGGGATTGTGATGCCTGCTGCCTAGTCTTTGTTAACCAGGAGTACTTTTGCTATTCTGGGTGTTTGCTGTTGGCAAATGAATTTTAGGAATGTTTCCTCTGAATCTGTGAGATAAACTGATGGCACTTTGATCGTGATTGTATTAAATCTGTATAACAATTTTGGCATTATGGCTATTTTCACAATGTTGGTTCTTCCTATCCATGAGCAAGAGATATTTCATGTTTTTGACATCTTTTTTGCTCACTTTTTTCATTGTATTGTAATTTTCACTACATAGATATTTTGTTTCCTTTGTTAGATTGATACTTAAGTATTTCATTTTATTGGATGCTCTCATGAAGTTTGTAGTTTCCCTAATCTCTCTCCTCAGTGAGTTTATTTGCTGTGCTCAGCAGTGCTAGTGATTTTTGAGTGTTGAGTTTCTATTGAGCTATGCTACTGAATTTGAGTATTAATTCTAGAAGTCTTTTGCTGGAATATTTGGGATCATCTATGTAGAGTAACGTCATCTGTGAATAATTATTAGATAACTTCTTGCATGGGTATCCTTATTCCTTCTAATTCTCTCTCTTGTCTAATTGCTCTGGCTAATGTTTCCAGAATTATATTGAAAAACAGTGATGATAGTAGACATCCTTGTCTTGTTCCTGATTTTAGAGTTAAAGCTTTCACTTTTCATCCATTTACTATGATGTTGGTTTGTAGATGGCATTTACCAGATTGAGGTAAAGGCCATCTATTCAGATTTTTTGTAGCATTTTTATGATGAATGAGTGTTGGAATTTATCATCTGCTCCTATTGAGATAATCACATGATTTTGTCTGTGGCCCTGTTGATATGGTGTATTGCATTTATTGATTTGGCTATGTTGAATTATTTGCATTCTTGGATTGAATCCAACCTTAGTTATCCAACCTTCTCTAAGATTCATTGCATTCTGTTTGCCAGCATTTTATTGAGAATTTCTGAGTCTATGTTCATTAGTGAGATTGACTTGTAATTCTCTGTTTTGGTCGGTGCTTTCTCTGATTTTGGTGTCAGAGTAATACTTGCCTCCAGGAATGAGTTAGGAGAATTGCTTCCCTTTCAAATTCATACATGATTTTGAGGTGTATTGTCATTAAATATTTCTTGTAGAAATCAGCCATGAATGCACCAGGACCTGGACTTTTCTTTGTTGGTCAGTTTTATATTATACTTTTCATTTCATTAACTGATATGAGATTATTTAGAATTTCTACCTCTTCTTGATTTAGGTTTGGTAACTCATATGTTTCTAGAAATCTGTCCATTTCTTCTCTGTTTTACATCTTTTACAAGAAAAGATTTTTTAAGTGGGCATTCATGATCTTCTGAATTTCCACAGGACCTATAGTAGTTTTACTCTTTCCATTCCTTATTGCAGAAATCAGAATATTTTGTTTCCTTTTTTATTACTAAGGTTAGGTATGGATTTATCAATTTTATTTATTCTTTCAAAGAACTAACTCAATTCATTAATCATTTGTATTGTTTTGTTAGCTTCCATTGCATTAATTTCAGTTCTGATCTTTACATTTTTTTTCCTTATATGACCTTTCAATTTGACTTATTCATATTTTTCTAGAAGCCTGAGGTGCAGCATTAGTTTGTTTATTTGTACTCATTTGGTTTTCCTGATGTGAGAACTCACAGCTATAAATTTTCCTCTAATGACTACTTTCATTGTGCCCCACTGGTTCTAGTAGGTTGTATTTGCATTTTTGTTTTATTACAAATGCTATTTAATTTTTTCTTTCATTTCATCTGTAACATACTGGTTGTTCAAGATGCACATAGTTCATTTCCATGTGTTTTTGGAGTTTTTGCAATTTGTTTTGTTATTAATTTCCAATTTTATTATACTACATTCAGATAATTTGCACGGGATAATTTCAGTTCCTTTGTTTTTACTTAAGCATGATCCGTGGCCTAGTATCTGTTCTATTTTAGAGAAAGACCCATGTACAGTTGAGAAGTATGTGTATTCTGATGTTTTGGTTAGAACACTCTGTGAACATCTACCAAGCTCATTTGTTAGCAGGTTTGGTTCAGTTCTGATAATTCTGTCTAGAATTTTTATCTAGCTGATCTCTCTCTTTTTGACAATGGGATATTAAAGTACCCTGTTACAGTATTATTATTTGATTTCTCATGTCTATTAATAATTGCCTTATATAATCAGTTGCTCTCTTATTTGGTACATACATATTTATAACTTTTATATCTTCCTCTTGAAGTTTTTCTCTAACAAGTATGTAGTGATCTTCTGTATCTCTTTTGATCACACTTGGTTTGAAGTTCATAATGGCTCCAAAAAGAATAGCTATTTCTGGTTTTTTTCTGTGTTCCTGTTACATATAAGTAGCTTTTGTTTTCATAGTATCAAAAAAAAGATTGTTTTCCTTCCTCTGATTTTCAGTCTATGAATTTGCTTTTGAGTTAAATGTGTTCTTTGCAGCATATTGGTGGATCTTGTTTCTTGACATATTTTTCCAGTCTGTTTCTTTTGATTGGTGAATTGGGATTATTTACATTTATTGTTAATACTGATATGTATTGGCCCTTCTTTGTCATGGTATTTTTCTGCCATTAGTTCCCTACATTTCCCTTCTATTTAATTGCTTGCCCCATTTGTTGGTTTCTTTCTGATGTTGTTCTTGGAATTGTGGCCATTTTTTTAACTCTATCTAGAATATATTTTAACACTCTTTCTAGGGTTGCTGTGGTGGACATGAATTTCTTCAGTTGATTTTTGTTATGGAAGTATCTCATTTCTCAAATAATTTTGAAAGTTAGTTTTTCAGGGTGCATCAATCTGAGTTGGAAATTGTTTTCTTTCAGGATTGAAATATTTCATTCCAATATGCCACGATTCTGATGGACTTTCTGTTTCTTTCTCTTTCTCTAACAGCTTTGAATATTCTCTTCTTTTGCTGAATTTCTGGGATCTTGATTATCATATGTATGGGTGTGGATTTATTTTGTTTATGGCTATTTGGAGTTTTATATGCCTCACTTATCTGTATGTCACATTGTTTTACTGTATTTGGTAAATATTCTGCTATTACTTGTGCAAATATTTTTATGTCATTTGTGTTAACTCCTGCCTTTTCATTAACATAAATTATTCTTATATTAATTTGCATCTTTTTGCAATTGTTGAATTGTTATCTCCTGATCCCTCATTATTTTTAAGAGATCTTTCATTTCTTGATCACTAGCCATGATCCTGTCTTTAATGTCTGCAAGTCTGTCTTCAGTTTTGTCCAAGCAGTTTTGCCAGGATTCAAAGGAAGTTTTTATTTCTTGAATATCTGTTTGAATTTATTTCATACATTCTATTTCTTTCCTATATTGATCATTAACAGCTTCCATCTTCTTCCTATCTTTGTGTATTTTTTAATCTATCTCTACTATGTATTTGGCGAGCAATTCTTTTATGAATGTTGGCATTTCTTTTTTATACCTTAGAGATTATTTCAGAACTTATTTCCACTATATTTTCATGGATTTGTTTCATTTCTTCAGTTGCTATCATTTCACAAATTTCTGGTGTGTGTCTTCCAATTTCTTCCATGCCAATATCTCCTGATTCTGTTCTGAGTGGGCCTGAGATCTAACATTGCATTTTGTCTCTTTGCCTTGTCATTTTCTATTTAAAAAAACAATATTTTTGTTTTATGTGATAATCCTTGTGAGCTTTTGTAGTAGGTAAATATTTCACTGGTATCAAGTGTTCTGTGCGTAGGATACTCTCGATTTGTGTCTGTCCCAAGATCCTACCTTCCCAATTAATTAAAAGTGGGGTGTTGCTAACTGTTTGGCTCAGTTCTAGGTTCATTTGTGCAGGGATGCTAAAGTTATTACCATTGAACATCCCAGTATTGTTACAGAAAGGAGAACCACTGATTACAACAGATAGGACATTTTAGCTAAAGTAATAAAATTAGCAATAAAAATAGTTTCAATCAAAATTTACAAACTGACAAACTGTGGTAAGTACTGATTTTGTACTTCAAATCATACAAGCAGTGTCTATAGTTATATAACAAACTAACCATAAATTAGAAGTTTGTATGCAAAGTGTTTTCATTTGGTAGAGTAGTTTTACCCTGTGGTGAGGAAATTTAGGTAGAAGAGTGCATAACAATGACAACTGGAAAGGACTGGAGGATGAAGGATGATCATGCAAGGTTTTGGAAACTAGAGAAGGTAGAAAAGAATGAATGAATATTCACGGGATTATCTGAACTTAGTCTCTGGGTTTGGAAGATAGGATTAGTTTTCTGTGGCTGAAGGTCTCCACATCTGTTTAGAAAAGAGAGGAAAAAAGAAAGAAAGAAAAAGTAAAAAAAGAAGAAGAAGCAAAAGAAAAGTCAAAGAGAAAATATTAAAAAGAAAGGACTGGTTGCTGAGTCCTCAGGTTTTCCCAAGCCAGTTGCCAGACTCTTGGAGGCCTCAGGAACCTGTTGACTTGTATTGTTATTATTGCTTCAGACTTTTCACACCACTAGTCTCATCTGTCCATCCTGTGCACCTTTCTTGGGACTGTAGTGTTTTGCTGGCATTTTCTCTGGTCTCTGAGCCTTCCCAAGCAGTTCACTTCAGTCACGATTGTCATGAGGGGAGAAATCAATCCTTGGGGCCCTGACACAGTTCACCTGGGTTCCTTTGGCTATGGAGAGGTGGTGGATGGGGCTAATTTCCTCTGCAATATTCCTATGAATAAATTTCTTAAAGCAACTGTTATCTCTTTGAGAATTCAAGCACACTGTTTTGTAAAAGAAGGAAATGATATAGAACCATATTTTTGGTTCCGTCTAGTTTTTATAAAGCCACATCATATGAATCAAATCCACAGTTATTTCATACCTTATTCAGAGGATTATTGCCTAGACTATAGAAGAGGCAGTGTTTCCTTGAAGATTTTATTCTATTGGAATTTTTTTATTGTTGCTTTTGACATCTTTTGGATGAAGGGATATTAACTTTAAGACAGGTATATTGTAAGGAACTGTTTTATGCCAATTTTTCCTTTTTCCTTTTGTTTCTCAGATGCCTGTGCATAGTTATTAGAATGGTGCAAATGGATTGTGTGTTCAAAACACTATTAGAAAAGGAGACAAGGGGGAAATATTTCCTTATTTTTGTAGCCAGGTTTCAACATTATTACAGAACTGACAATGTGAAATAAAGGCAAGGTTCCTTCCCAATATGACAGGAGTGAGAACTATAAATTTATGAGTACTTTACTCCAGTGCCTATAGGTAAACAGATCAATTCTTATCCTAAGAACAACTATGTCAGTAATTGTAATACAGCATTTCCCTCTTTTTGTGGTCTTTGTTTTGTTTTTCTCCCATTATTTATGTTCAATTACCATAAAAGAAATGTATTTATGGAGTATAATAAGATATATTGAAATATGTACACATTGTGGAATGGCTAAATCAAGACAATTAACATATATATTTTGTCACATGCTTACTTGTGAAAACACTTAAAATCTACTCTCAGCAATTTTCAGATATGTTATGCCTTTTTTCATTATATTTTAGCCATAATGTTGTAGGACAGATTTCTTGAACAAGTATTTAACTTCATAATTAAAAGACATGCTTTGTTTCTGTTATAGCTTTGATAACAGTACAGTGTAGTATAGACAAAAAGATTAACAATATTATCTCATACAAATATCAAACATTTTAGAACATAAAATAGAGCCACCATTTTTAACCACCATAGATGTTTTAACATTTGAATACTGATAGAATGTTAACAGTTACACACTTTAAAAAAAATAGAAATCAAGACTCATATCTGATATTATAGCATGACATCATGACATTTTATAACACACCTGAAAATTCATTTTGACATAAAATACTATTTTTAGTCAATCATCTGTATGTACTAAATAAGGTTTTATCTATCTTGTTTACCTTTATTGGGTTGTACATCTCATAAGTTTTTGCTAAAGGCAGAGATCTGAATCCAAAACAAAATTCTTTCACCATAAACAATTTCTGTTCTATATTTTGGAAAAACAAGTACATCTGGAAACATGAATGCGTTTAATACAACATGAGGTTAATAACAATTTGTCATAGGCATATGAAAACCTTTGTATGGGCATATTTAAATCAGAAACCTTATTGTATTGTTGCTTTTGATGATGACTAATGTGAGCATATTACAATAATATGTTTCATAACTTTAGTTAGGTTGTCTCCCATATGGCTATGAAGATCACTGGGGCCTCTGATAAATGAACAAGAAATGGTTAATGTTACGAGGCAGCTTCTTTCTTATTCCTTAATTGGAGTCCTGCCCAATAATGCTTTGCCATTCTAAGGGATTTTTATGTAATTATCTTAATGATAATTTTTGATGATTTGTGAAAAACCCAATCATTACATTTAATCCATTAATTTTTAAAAGATGAGAGACTCTCAATTCAATAATAAACAACAATATATATTACATTTACAGAAAAAATTTCGGCACCATTTTCACTAGCAGGGAACCTGGGAGGAAGCATGCATTTAAAATCTATGACCCAAACTATTATTATTTTTTTATTTAAGAGAAAAAAGACACATATAAGAAAGACAAAAAGCAAAAGAGACAAACAAACGACTAGAGCAAATGCACAACAGTAACATTTTAGGTTTATAAAACACGATGATAAAAACTTAACAATGGTTGCAATATTGTGTATCCTTTTCTTCAAAATGCTTGTTTACATTGAGATATAGACATGTAACATTGATCTAATCATATGAACATTAACCGTTCTTTCTCAATAAGTAATACATTAAGCAGTATGTTCGTTTTAGTTATCTTGCATATATATACATACAGATTTATATCTTTGCGTTTTACCTTCTCTCTTTCCTCCTTTTCCCTTCCGAACTACATTTGCTCTTTAAGCAGTATATACCCTAACATAGTATTTGTTGTAGATTTTGGATCATATATACTTTTTCAGTTTTTTACACTAGGGAGACAATATGGTATTTATACATGTGGGTTTGATTTATCTCACATATGAGTATGGTCTCAAGTCGTGTCCATTTACATATAAAAGTCTCAATGCAATCTTTCTTGATAACTGAGTAGTACTCCATTGTATAAAATACCACATCTTTTTTTATCAATTCCTTGATTGATGGGCACTTTGGTTGTTTCCAACATCTGGATATTACAAATTGGGTTGTAATTAAACATGGGTGCACAGATATCACTGTGGTATGATGTTTTCAATTATTCTGGGAAAATGTCCAGAAGTGGGATATCTGGGTTGAATTGGATCTCTAATCCTAGAATCTTTAGGAATCTCCACACTGATGTCCGCAGTGGTTGCACCAGTCTACACTCCCACCAACAGTAGAGAAGAGTTCCTTTTTCCCCACAGCCCCTCCAGCATTTGTTGTTGGTTGATTTTTTAATCTTGGCCATTCTTTCTGGAGTGAGATGGAATCTCAGAGTTGTTTTAATTTGCATTTCCCGAATGACCATTGATGTTGTACATTTTGTCATATATTTATTTGCTGTTTGTATTTCTTTCTCTGAGAAATGTGTATTCATCGCAGATGCCCACTTTTGGATTAGGTCCTTGAATTTTAGTGGCCTGACATCTTTTAATTTTTTATACACTCTAGATAGAAGTCCTTTGTCTGATGGACAATTGGTTAAGACAGTTTCCCATTTCGTGGGTTTTCTTTTCACTCTGTTGGAGATTTCCTTTGACATGCAAAAAATTTTAGTAAGATGAGATCCCAGTTGTTGATTCTGGGAAGTGTTTCCCCTGCAATTTGATTTTTGTTCATGAACTCTCTGCCTACTCCCATGTCATCAAGATTTTTACCAACTTTGCCTTCTAGTAAGTTTAGTGTCTCTTTTAATATTCAGATCTTTGATCCATTTTGACTTTATCTTAGTGTATGATGATAGACATGGATCTAGTTTTAGTTTACAGCATATAGAAAGCCAGTTTCTCCAGCACCATTTGTTAAAGAGGCTATCTTTCTTCCAATGCACATGTTTGGCCCCTTTATCAAAGATGAGGTGACTGACTGTGTTTGTAGATGTGGCTGTATCTTCTAATCTATTCCACTGATCTTCAGGTCTGTTTTGATTCCAGTACCATGCTGATTTTATTACAGTAGCTTTGTAGTAGAGTTTCAAGTAGGGGATTTTGATGCCTCCTGTCTTCCCTTTGTTGTCCAGTATTGCCTTTGCTATTCTAGGTCTTTTCTGGTTCCAGATGAATTTCAGGAATGCTTTCTCTAGCTCTGTGAGGTAGGCAAGTGGTGTTTTGATTGAGATTGCATTAAAAATTTTGGGAGAATGGCTATTTTCATGATGTTTGTTCTTCCTATCCATGAACAGGGAAGATCTTTCCATTTTCTGAAATCTTCTTTGATTTCCTTCTTCAGGGTCATGTAATTTTCACTGTATAGGACTTTTCCTTCCTTTGTTAGTTTGATTCCTAAGTATTTCATTTTTTTGGATGTTATAGTGAAGGGTGTAGTTTCCCTTATTTCTCTGTCAGTGACTTTGCTGTTTGTGTACAGGAGTACTATTCATTTTTGAGTGCTGACATTATATCCAGCAACATTACTGAATTTGGTTATCACTTCTAGAAGTCTTTTAATGGATTTTTGGGGGTCTTCTATGTAGAGTATCATATCATCTGCAAAGAGTGATAATTTACTTCTTCATTTCCTATCCTTATTCCGTTTATTTCTTTCTCTCTTCTAATTGCTCTGGCTAATATTTCCAGAACTATATTGAATTGGAGTGGTGATAATGGACATCCTTGTCTTGTTCCTGATTTTAGGTTGAAAGTTTTCAGTTTTTCTCCATTTAGTAAGATGTTGGAAGTTGTTTTATGATGTATGGCTTTTATCAGGTTGAGGTAGAGACCATCTATTTTGATTTTCTGTAGAGTTTTTATCATGAATGGGTGTTGGACTCTGTCAAAAGCTTTTTCTGCATCTATTGAGGTGATTATGTTGTTCTTGTCCTTGGCCTTGTTGATATGGTGCATTACATTTATTGATTTGCATATATTGAACCATCCCTGCATTCCTGGGATGACTCTCACTTGATCATGTTGTATAATCTTTCTGATAACTTGCTGTATTCTATTTGCCAGTATTTTATTGAGGATTTTTGCATCTATGTTCATTAGGAAGATTGGCCTGTAATTTTCTTTTTTAGTTGGGTCTTCCTCTGGTTTTGGTATTAGGGTAATACTTGTTTCCAGGAATGAGTTAGGGAGACTTGCTTCCCTTCCAGTTTCATTGAAGAGTTTGAGGAGTGTTGGCATTAAGTCTTCCCTAAATTTCTTGTAGAATTCAGTGGTGAATCCATCAGGGCCCGGGCTTTTCTTTGTTAGTAGGGTCCTAATTACATTTTCAATTTCATTAGCTGAAATTGGGTTATTCAGCAGTTTTACATCTTCTTGATTCAGCTTTGGTAATTCATAGGTTCCTAGGAATCTGTCCATTTCTTCTGTGTTATCGAATCTATGTGAGTAAAGGTTTTCAAAGTAGGTGTTGATGATCTTCTGTATTTCGATAGGGCCATTAGTGATTTCACCCTTTTCATTTCTTATTGCATGAATCTGAGTTTTTTCTTTCCTCTTTTTGATAAGGTTGACTAGGGCTTTATGAATTTTATTTGCTCTTTCAAAGAACCAACTCTTCGAATCATTAATTCTTTGTAATGTTTTCTTAGATTTATTACCCAAATTAATCTTTGATTAAATGATCCAAAAATTCAAAAAAAGGATGAAAAAGGCTGTTGAGCTCAAGTAAAAAGAAAAGCTGTTCACAGAAGAACAAAATGGACAAACATGGGCAGACAATCTGTACAGATTGAAGCAGACATAGAATCACACAGCTTGTCAGTGTCTGTGAGAGTTCTCTAAGCTCCTGGTGTTCTATTTATACACTTGAATTGTGCCCTTTTGCTGAACTAGCTTGCTTCTTATCTACAGTATTCTCAGGGTTGTAACACCTGTTCACCTCCAGCACTTCGTGGTCATTTCTCAAGTGCTCCATGCCATTTTGGGCACTCCTGTACAGACACTTGTGCTTTTGGCTCCACATGTGTGAATGAACACTAGCTCAGCTGACTCACAACAATCACTTTGCAGACTAGACAGATAGACAACAGATACACAGACAGGTTGACAAATATAAGATTAGAGTGCAGCCAAATATATTTTTAGACAAATTGAATTACAATAAGTTTTACAGTTGTGAAATTTGTAACTATGGAGTAGTGAAAGTTTATTGTAGATCAATTAGCAGAGATCTCTTGTACAAAGAATTTGAAAAGCACAGAAATCTTATTTATAATTAATACACACTTTGTATTTTATCTTATAAATCCTAATAAATTTTGTGTCCCCTTTTTTCATGTAACTTTCAGTTTGGTTATCTCTATATACCCTTATCACCTATTTTGACTACTGGTTTTTGTTTTTGGTTAGCATTTCCCAAGCATCCTAGGTCAATTAAGGTTGGTTCTAGCTTCTTCCTTTTCTTTAGGTTTTGGCATGGTCTCTGAGGCATGACTGTCATAAGACTGAACATCAGTTTCTTGAGGTGGAATCAACTCCTTCTCTGGGTTTGGTTTGATGAAACAGCCAGTCAGCATGCTCTGACACCCAGATGGGCCATTCAGCATTCTCTGGAAAAACACAAGCTTGCCCTCTATCTTGAATTAACACTGGACTGAGTGCTTTCACTGTCCAGTATAAAGATCTTTTCAAAGACTCTTTTTATCTTTACCTGGTTGCATTGTCTTTTTGCTGTGGTAGTTCCAAGTTTATTTTAAATTAAAATTTTTAAATGGTATATATTGTCAAATGAAATCAATTGTGAGGTGAACTTGCTCCTTTTTAGTAATTTAAATTGTGAGCACGTTTAAAAATTATTTAGACCTGAAGATTATAAGAGAATTTTGTAGTAAGATCTTTAAGTATTAAGGAAAAAAAAACTGTAGTTTGTATTTAGGCACCCCAGGTTCTTACTTGCTAATTGTTGCTCCCACCTCAGTCTGTGGCTCCTATTTTCCTACCTCCAGGCAGTCAGTGTAGCTGGTTGACGTGCAGGCAGGCTGCAGGGAGATCCTTGGCCACCATGGAGAGGTACGTGTGTGGCCAAAATAGCCAGCAACTGACCCCAGGTCCTGGGCACACTGTTGAGCTGCTGCTCTGGGCTGGAGGCCCTGCTGCTGTTGGGGGTCTGAGCTCAGGCAGTTCTAGTGCTGCATAAACTTTTGTGCATATGAAGCAGCTGCACAGGTGATGGAGAAAAACCCGTGCACCTCAGGAGCACCAGAGCCATGTACCGCCTTCCCTGCCATAGTCCACGTGCTGTGTCACTGCTGGCCGGCCAAGTATTAAAAGGCTTGGCAGAGCCCGGCAGAGTTCACTCCATAGCATGCAGGAGGTAGGGCTGCAAACTGCTACTCTGTGGAGCAGATCCTACCTCACCAGGGCAGGCCAGGTCAGGCCACTACAGGGAAGTTCTCCATGCCTTACACTATCTATACACATTTTTAAAGGTAAAATTCTAAATGGTTCTAGACCCTGATGGCTAGACATCAAATCTAAGGATGTCTCTCTCACCCCTTGAAGAAAGTTTCCTCCATTTCCTTGTGGTTGCTATTCTAAATTGATCATAAATTTACAACTCAAAAGCAAGTCAATTGCTTGTGGCAGCAAAAGCACTCTTTGTATCCCTCCAGGTTAACAGTTCAGCCCTTCTACTAGCATGAGAAACATTACCCACACCCTGTAGATCTGTAGTTGCCAGATCCAGAGGTCATGCCTTAGGCCTATGGTGTTGGGCAATAAATGAAGCACTTGGTCCTGTGTCTAAAGGCCCTTTAAATGCTTTTCCTTTAATTATAGGTTTTATCTTGGGATGATTCTGCTTAATCTGTTGAACCCAATCAATATTATTCATAGATTTTCCAGTTTTTGTCAAGGGAAAAATAAACAATTGAGCAAAATCTGATCTGGGGTGATTTGAACAGTGTTTTGAGTAGACTGAACCATAACCTTGATTTCCCCTGTATAATAAGCATCTATGACACCTGGAAAAACCTGGAGACCATTTATAGTGAGACTGCTGTGGCCTAGTAGGAGACCCACTGTTCTGGAGGCAAAGACTCACAGACTCCAGTAAATAACTTGAGGTCCCATGTTAGGAGACAGCATGAATCTGGAGGAGGGACTGAGGTCCAAGCCTCTGCTGTCTTTTGTTGCTCACTTGTGGCCAGAAATGTGCTTGGCAGAGGGTGGGGCTGGGAAGAAATTGAGGAAAGCACCCCCATTGTTTGGTGGGGCCAAGGCAGGCCCCACTAGAGGCTTCCCAGAATGGGTTGGTCTTCCACATCCACTTTGGATTTACATTCAATTTTCCAATGGTATTCTCATGGACACTTTGTACAGAAACTAGGTTTTATTGAAGAGACAGATAGTGGTTATATTGCCCCAACAGGTGCAGCAGAACAACTTTTGGCAAAATGTCCCCTGCCCTTGCAATGAAAACAAGTAGCTTTGGTTTTTTTCCTTTAGGTTGTAAACTGATGACTTGAGTGATTATAATTTGTCCTGGATTATTGGGGATTCAAAGTTCAGTAACTGGGTAGATATTTTTGAAAACCCTCCATGTATTCCTATGCCCATCTGGCTTCTTTTAGTGCCAACTGCAAGGAAGACAGAGAAAATGACTCTACTCCCATAGGGGTGAAAGTTCCAACCTGTGACCCAGGAAAATTTCTCTGAGCTGGAAAGTTGGTGATAGCTGCTGTAGCTCAGTTAAAAATACCAGGTGTTGTAAAATAGAATTTGCAGCAAAGCATTCCTTTTGTGGGTAAGAGTTATCCCCCCTCTCTCCTTTCTAATCTAATTGAGCAAAGCCAGAGGGTTTAAATTCTATCAGGGTTTCTGTTGTTCCACCATCTTTTTTTGCTCAGGATTCTCTTGTGGCTGTCTTGACAAGTTTATAATAATTAAGACACTTCCTTATCAAAATCCACAAGAGAAAAATAAATACTAGAATCAAGCATACAACAAACATTTCCATTTACATTTGTGACTCTTTAGAATTTGTTTGTCCCATAATTATACCACTAAATAAATCAATGCACCTCTTTATTTATTTATTTTTTCCTCTGGGGAATGGGTTTCTCACAAGCCCATTTACAACTGTGGCCCTGAGAATAAGATTTTGATTTGATGCCTCAATCTTTATACATGATAATGCCAAAATCAGTACACTTGAGTGATGAATACTGACCATTAACAATTCACTTCTCCCCCTTGTTGAATGCACAGGAGTAGTGTCCTCTCACCCTCTAGTCCCTTACTTAGTCACTGATCATGTGCCATATGCCATGACCCACATAGCTCTTGAGTTTCTTGGGGTGAAGGACCAAGAGAGAATTAGAAAATAAAGAAGAGACAGAGCTGGGATCAGGTGGAGCCCTTACTCTCCTGATGGGAAGAAAGGAACTACTCCCTCACTGTAGGGGCATTTATTTATACATTTAGCAACTTCATGTCATGTGGTATCCCTTTCTGCTAGCAACTCACTGTCCAGATAGTCTTGAGGCTAGGTGTTCTCTGGTCTGAAGGAGCTTCTTCATGTGGCTTGCCCATGGCACTCTTTGTGTTTGGGATGGCCATGCTCCAGCCCTACACGTGTGGTCAATTTCCAGCCTCAATGGCTCCCAGCACTATAGTTTACATCACAGAGTTCTTTCATTTCCTTGGTTAGGTTAATTCCTATGTATTTAATTCTGCATTCATTCCTACATGACTGGAATGAAACCTACTTTTTCATGATGTTTGATCTTTATGATGATTTACTGTGTTGTTTGCTACTATCTTATTATGGAGCTTTGCATCTATGAGACTGCATCTAAAGAGATTACCCCTGTACTTCTCATTTTTAGTTAGGTCATTTTCTGTTCTTGGAATCAGGTTTATTCTAGCTGACAGAAATAACTTTTGGGGTACAGCTTCCCTTTGAATTTCATTAAAGAAAGACTTTGAGAATTATTGGTGTTAGATCATCTGTAAAATTCTTACAGACTTTGGCAGTGAGTATGCTGGTACCTGGCCATTTTTGTTGGTAGCTTTTTATTACTTCTTTCATTTTATTGACTGATGTTGGATTATTGAGGATTTTTATATCTTCTTGGTTCAACTTTGGTAATTCAAGTGTATCTAGGAATCTATTCTTGTCTTCTGAATTTTTCATGTTATTAGAGTACAGATTCTCAAGGTAGTTACCAATAATCTTCAGGACTTCTCAGAATCCATTATGGTTTCACTTTCTCCATTTCTAATTGCATAGATTTGGGTCTTTTCTTTCTTTTTGTTGGGACGATTGGCTGTTTTTGTCTATTTGTTTATTCTTTCAAAGAACCACACTCATGTTCATTGAGTTTATTTTTTTGTGTTAATCTCAACTTAGTTTATTTCTGCTCTGACCTTTATAATTTCCTTGGTGCTATAAGCTTTTGATTTGAATTGATTTTGTTTTATTAGGATCTTGAGTTACATAATTGGGTTTTACATAAGATCTCTCTGTTTTTGTGATGTGGTAATTAGTGCGGTAGATTTTCCTCTTAGGATTATATTCACTGTGTTCCACAGGTTTGGGTATTTTGCACTGCATTATCATCTGGTTGTAGGAAATGTCCAATTTCTTCCTTAAATTCAACTGTTACTCTCTATTATTCAGGAGGGTATTGTTTTATTTTCATGTTTTTTGCAAAATTTTTGTGACTCTTTGTCATTGATTTCTAGTTTCATTGGATTATGATTTGATCATATGCATGATATAATTTTGATTTATTTGAATTTGCATAAGTCTACTTCATGTGATCTGTTTTGGAGACAATCCTGTATGCTTTTGAGAAGAATATGTGTTCTGTTTTTGTTCCACGGGACACTCTGTAGATACCTAATGTGTCCATTTGTTTGCAAATTTGGTTCAACTCTTACATCTCATTGTTCATCTTTTTGTTTAATTGATCAGTTCATTTGTGGCAGTTCAGTATTGAGGTCTCCCACAACAATTATGTGGTCTTTAATTGATTTTTCATGTCTGCTAGTGTTTGTTTTACAAAGTTGGGTTACATGTATTTGATACATATATATTTATGATTGTTACCTCTTCCTGTTGAATTGCTCCTTTAAATGAAATGTAGTGACCTGGTTTGTATCTTCTGATAAGTTTTGGTTTGAAATTCATTTTGGCTGAAATTAAGATAATTATTTCTGGTTTTGTTTTCCTGGTTCCCACTGCATGAACTATTATCTTTCATCTTTTGATATATAATCTGTAAATTTCTAACTGAATTAAAAATGTTTCTTGTATACTGCATTTCATTGGCCTTTGATTCTAACTTATAAATTTCTATTGTTTACACAATGAATTAGCTTTTTGATGGATTACATCCATAACAGACATATATACAATTAATTGAATTTAATCACTTTCTTCTGGCTAATATAGAAGTAAAAAATATGTTTATGTTCTAGTAGTTCAGTAGGCACTTTAGATCTGCAAGTCAGGTTTCAAAAATCCTCTATAATTCCATTCCAGGGAAACATTAGTGAACACATAAAACAGTATGGTTTTTCATAATTTTATATTTGCTTACTAGTCTTATATCATTTTATATTTAGTTGTTAATATTTCAGATATACCAATTATTTGTATGGGAAAGCATGAAAGATGATTTTAACTTCTACTTTGAATTTACTAGAATGCCTTTGTTATTGTATCATAAATGCTAAAGTTAAGAAACTATGTAATGAATACTATCAAAATCTTACACAAAATTCAAAGAAATTTAACTAAGTTACATACAGTGTTGGTAAATCTAACAGGACATTGTTAGACCACCTTCAGAAGAAAAAGTAAGACTTCTTATTAAAAAAAAACAAAGAAAATACTGTACTAAGCAAAATAGGCAGTTAATGAATACAGTTAAACCTATAATGTAACAGGGTTAATGATTTCAAACAGAGAAACAATATGATTAATTGTTATCAAATCAATGGACATGTAAGCAAGCATCTTATAATTTATAATGTCATAATTACAGTAACATAAGTAATCTGAGTAAATGAAAAGTAGAAAATCTTCCATGCTAACTAAAAAATTTTGTTGAATTACAATTTCAATATTTTGATAAGGAATTCCTGGCTTTATTTTTTTCTTTTCAATGTGCTTTAATTCACATTCTGTTTATTCACTTTTATTACTATATATTTGCTGTACATAATTGATTACATTATTTGTAACTAATAGGTACAGGTACCTAACACATTTCAAATAACCTTTTTATTTTTCCTGCATCAGATTCATTTATCTATAAGAATTGATAAAATTAATTATCATACATACAGATTAAATACCATGCTAATAGGTCAAATACTTATAAAACATGTAACACACTTTTACCAAGTCAGGGTACACTTTTAGAGATGCTCTCCAAAATGGATTTTAAAAAATCTTGTTTTCTCTCTCCTTTTTACTATTATCCATTTTATTTCATATTCTATTTATATATTAGACTTTTCACATAAGTGAAACAATGTGATATATAAGCTTGTGAGTCTGATTTATTTCACTTAACATTATGGTATCAAGGTGCATTCATTTACCCATATATAAAATTGACTTTCTCATTCTTTGAAGAATAGTACTACTTTAATGTATTTAAATAGCACATTGAATTTATTTGTTCAATTGTTGATGGGCACATAGGCTGATAATGAGATTTAGCTTTCATGAATTATGGTTCTGTAAACGTGGGTATGCATACATCACTGTAGTATGATGTCTTTAGCTGTTATTATTGGATTTTTGGTTCTTTTTTTTAAGCGAACAAAAAAAAAGAAAAAAAGACATATATAACAAAGACAACAAGTAAAAGAGACAAACAAACGACTAAATACACAACAATAACATTGCAGGTTTACAAAACCGGATGATAGAAAATTGACAATGGTTGCAATATTGCGTATTGTTATCTTTAAAATGGTTACTTACATTAACAGTTATAGACATGTAAAATTGATCTAATCATATGAGTATTAATTGTTCTTTCTCAATAATGAATACATTCAGCAGTGTGTTCATTTTAGTTATCTTACATATACATATATACAGGTTTATATCTTTTCCTCTTCCCTTTTCTCTTCCCGCCTTTTCCATTCCCAATTACTTTTGCTCTTTGAGCTGTTTTTTTACACTTACATAGTATTTATTATAGATTTTGGATCATATATAATCTTCCGTTTCTTACACTAGGGAGACAATACGGTATTTACACATGTGGGTTTGATTTATCTCACTTATGAGTGTGGTCTCAAGTCGTGACCACTTACTTACAAAAGTATCAATGCAATCTTTCTTAATAGCTGAGTAGTACTCCATTGTATAAAATACCACACCTTTTTTATCCATTCTTTGATTGATAGGCACTTGGGTTGTTTCCAAAATCTGGCTATTACAAATTGAGTGGCTATAAACATGGGTGCACAAATATCACTGCGGTATGATATTTTCAATTCTTCTGGGAAAATGCCCAAAAGAGGGATAGCTGGGTTGAATGGGATCTCTAATCCTAGCTTCTTGAGGAATCTCCACACTGACTTCCACAGTGGCTGCACCAGTCTACACTCCCACCAACAATGGAGAAGAGTTCCTTTTCCCCATAGCCCTTCCAGCAGTTGTTGTTGGTTGATTTTTTAATCTTGGCCATTCCTTCTGGAGTGAGATGGAATGTCAGCATTGTTTTAGTTTGCATTTCCCGAATAACCATTGATGTTGAACATTTTTTCATATATTTATTTGCCATTTGTATTTCTTTCTCTGAGAAGTGTGTATTCATCTCAGATGCCCATTTTTGGATTGGGTCCTTGAATTTTAGGGGCCTGATTTCTTTTAGCTCTTTATATGTTTTAGATAGAAGTCCTTTGTCTGATGGACAATTGGCTAAGATATTTTCCCAGTTTGTGGGTTTTCTTTTCACTATGCTGGAGATTTCCTTTGACATGCAAAAACTTTTTAGTAGGATGAGACCCACGTGTTGATTCTGGGAAGTGTTTCCCGTGCAATCTGATTTGTGTTCATGAATTCTCTGCCTACTCTTATGTCATCGAGGTTTTTACCTACTCTGTCTTCTAGTAAGTTTAGTGTCTCTGTTTTTATGTTCAGATCTTTGATCCATTTTGACTTTATTTTAGTGCATGGTGATAGGCATGGATCTAGTTTTAGTTTACGGCATACAGAAAGCCAGTTTTTCCAGCACCATTTGTTAAAGAGGCTGTCTTTCTTCCAATGCACATGTTTGGCCCCTTTGTTAAAGATGAGGTGGCTAAGTGTGTTTGTAGCTGTGGCTGTATCTTCTAATCTATTCCATTGATCTTCAGGTCTGTTTTGATTCCAGTACCATGCTGATGTTATCACAGTAGCTTTGTACTATAGTTTCAAGTCGGGGATTATGATGCCTCCTGCCTTCCCTTTGCTGCCCAGAATTGCCTTTGCTATTCTAGGTCTTTTGTGGTTCCAGATGAATTTCACGAATGCTTTCTCTAGCTCTGTGAGGTAGGCAAGTGGTATTTTGATTGAGATTGCATTAAATCTGTATAATAATTTTGGGAGAATGGCCATTTTCATGATGTTTGTTTTTCCCATCCATGAACAGGGAATATCTTTCCATTTTCTGAAATCTTCTCTGATTTCCTTCTTCAGAGTAATGTAATTTTCACTGTATAAGTATTCTACTTCCTTTGTTAGATTGATTTCTAAGTATTTCATTTTTTTGGATGTTATAGTGAAGGGTGTATTTTCCCTTATTTCTCTCTCAGTGACTTTCTTGCTTCCCTTCCAATTTCATTGGAGAGTTTGAGATTTAATGCAATCTCAATCAAAATACCACTTGCCTACCTCACAGAGCTAGAGAAAGCATTCGTGAAATTCATCTGAACCAGAAAAGACCTAGAATAGCAAAGACAATTCTGGGCAGCAAAGGGAAGGCAGGAGGCATCACAATCCCCGACTTGAAACTATAGTACAAAGCTACTGTGATAAAATCAGCATGGTACTGGAATCAAAACAGACCTGAAGATCAATGGAATAGATTAGAAGATACAGCCACAGCTACAAACACACTTAGCCACCTCATCTTTAACAAAGGGGCCAAACATGTGCATTGGAAGAAAGACAGCCTCTTTAACAAATGGTGCTGGAAAAACTGGCTTTCTATATGCTGTAAACTAAAACTAGATTCATCCCTATCACTATGAACTAAAATAAAGTTAAACAGGAATGCTATTGATTTTTGAGTGTTCACCTTGTTTCCAGCTACATTACTAAATTTAGTTATTACTTCTAAAAGTCTTCTAATGGATTTTGGGAGTCTTCTATGTAGACTATCATATCATCTGCAAATAATGATAATTTCACTTCTTCCTTTCCTATCCTTATTCCCTTTATTTCTTTCTCTTGTCTAATTTCTCTGGCTAATATTTCCAGAACTATATTGAATAGGAGTGGTGATAATGGGCATCCTTGTTTTGTTCCTGATTTTAGGTTCAAAGTTTTCAGTTTTTCTCCATTTGGTAAGATGTTGGCTGTTGGTTTAGGATATATGGCTTTTATCAGGTTGAGGTAGAGACCCTCTATTCCGATTTTCTGTAGGGTGTTTTATAATGAATGGGTGTTGGACTTTGTCAAAAGCTTTTTCTGCATCTATTGAGATGATCATGTGGTTCTTGTCCTTGGCCCTGTTGATATGGTGGTTTACATGTATTGATTTCTGTATGTTGAATTATCGCTACATTCCTGGGATGAATCCCACTTGATCATGGTGTATAATCTTTCTGACAACTTGCTGTACTCTATTTGCCAGAATTTTACTGAGGATTTTTGTGTCTATGTTCATTAGGGAGATTGGTGTGTAATTTTCTTTTTTGGTTGGGTCTTTCTCTGGTTTTGGTATTAGGGTAATACTTGTTTTCAGGAATGAGTTGGGGAGACTTGCTTCCCTTCTGATTTCATTGAAGAGTTTGAGGAGTGTTGGCCTTAAGTCTTCCCTAAATTTCTTATAGAATTCAGCATTGAATCCATTAGGGCCCGGGCTTTTGTTGTTGGTAGGGTCTTAATTACATTTTCAATTTCATTGGTTGACATTGGGTTATTCAGTAGCTTTACGTCTTCTTGATTCAGCTTTGGTAATTCATAGGTTTCTAGGAATCTGTCCATTACTTCTGTGCTATCAAATCTATGTGAGTAAAGGTTTTCAAAGTAGGTGTTGATGATCTTCTGTATTTCCACCAGGTCTGTAGTGATTTCACCTTTTTCATTTCTTATGGCATGGATCTGAGTTTTTTGTTTCCTCTTCTTGATAAGGTTGGCTTGGCTTTTATCAGTTTTATTCTCTCTTTCAAAGAACCAACTCTTTGATTCATTAGTTCTTTGTATTGTTTTCTTACTTTCAATTGCATTAATTTCTGCTCTAATCTTAATAATTTCCTCACTTCTTTGGGCTTTGGACTTGACTTGCTCTTCTTTTTCTAGAAGTTTGAGGTGCAGCATTAGGTTGTTTATGTGGGTTCTTTCCATTTCTCTGATATGAGATTTTAGTGCCATAAATTTCCGTCTGAGGACTGCTTTCACTGTATCCCACAGGTTCTGGTAATTTGTATTTGCATTTTCATTGAATTGTAGATATTAATTCCTTCTTTAACTTCTTCTGTGACCCCTTGATTATTTAGGATGGTATTATTTAATTTCCATGTGTTTATGCAGTTATTGTAGGGTTTTTTTGTCACTCATGTCCAATATTAGTGCGCTGTGGTCAGATAACATACATGGAATTATTTCAGTTCATTTGAGTTTGCTTAAGCTTGTTTTGTGGACCAGTATAGGATCTATTTTAGAGAATGAGCCATGTGCAGCAGAGAAGAATGTGTATTCTGATGTTGATGGCTGGAATACTCGGTATACATCTACTAGGTCCATTTGTTCACAAGCTTGATTCAGTTCTGCTATTTCTTTGCTGATTTTTTGTTTGGTTGATCAATCTCTCTGTGACAGTGGGGTGTTAAGGTCCTCTGTTATAACTGTATTATTGTTTATTTGATTTTTCATGTCTATTAAGAATTGTCTTACATACTTGGGTGCTCCCATATTTGGTGCATACATATTTGTGATTGTAATCTCTTCCTCTTGAAGTTTTCCCCTAACAAGTATGTAGCGACCTTCTTTATCTCTTTTGATCATTCTCGGTTTGAAGTTTGCATTGTCTGCAAACATAATAGCTACCCGTCATTTTTTCTGGGTTCCTGTTGCATGGAGTATTATTTTCCAGCCTTTGATTTTTAGTCTGTGAATTTCCTTTTGAGTGAAATTTGTTTCTTGTACACAGCATATTGTTAGATTTTGTTTCTTAACACACTTTGCTAGTCCATTTCTTTTTATTGTTGAGTTGAGCCCATTTACATTGATTAATATAACTGATACGTACTGGCTCATCCCCGTCATGATATCTTTCTGTTGTTGGTTTTCTACATTTTCTGTTTAATTAGTTTCCCTGCTTAGTGGTTTCCTTTGGTTGTTGTTCTTAAGATTGTGGCTATCTTTGTGTCTTTCTAGAGTGCCTTTCAGTACTCTTTGTAGTGTTGGTTTGGTGGCCATAAATTTCTTCAGTTCTTCTTTGTCATGAAACTATCTTATTTCCCCATCAATTTTTAAGGATAGTTTTGCAGGGTGCATCAATCTGGGTTGAAAGTTATTTTCCTTCAGGATTTGAAATACTTCACTCCAAGCTCTTCTTGACTTAAAGGTTTGTGTTGAGAAGTCTGCCATGATTCTGATAGACTTTCCTTCATAGGTGATCTGCTTCTTTTCTCTGACAGCTTTTAGTATTTTGTTCTTGTGCTGTATTTCTGATACCCTTATTATTATAAGTCTGGGTGAGGATTTATTTTGTTTGTGGTTAATTGGGGTTCTGTATCCCTCAGTTGCCTTTATTTCAGATTCTCTTCCCATGTTTGGAAAGTTTTCTGCTATTATTTCTGTGAAGAGTCTTCGCAGGTCATTAGTATTGACCCCTGCTTTTTCATTTATGCCTATTAATTTTATGGTATTTCTCTTGGTATCATCTTTCAGCTGTTGAATTGTTGTTTCTTGGTTCCTTACTTTTTTTAGGAGATCTTTTCTTTCATGGCTGTGATCTCCCATGTTGTTTTCAAGATCTGAGATTCTATGTTCAGCTTCATTTAAGTGGTTTTTCAAACTTTCCATGGAGTTTTTAATTTCCTGCATTTCCCTTTGCATCTGTTTCATGCATTCTCTTTGTGTCTTATATTGTTCATTCAAGGTTTCGATCATTTTCTTAAGTTCTTCTATGTTTTTATCTTGCTCTTTTTTAGATACACACATTTCTTTAATAATGATTCTCATTTCATTTTTTAGCTGAGAGAATATTTCTGATTTGAATTTCTCTATAGCTTCATGAAGCTGTTTCTTTATTGCATTTTCTATCATTTCAGAAAGTCCCTTTGTGTGACTCCCACTGTCTTCCATTTCAGTATCTCTTGGGTTTGTTCTTTGTGGGCTGGGGGACTGAGACTGCCTCTTGGTCTTTCATTTTGTCATTTTCTTCTAGAACCTATGTGGCTCTGTGTCCTGTGAGGCTGGCCGGATGTTCCCCTGAGGGTCGTGCTGATTCTTGGGTCGTGCTGAATCTCGGGACCCAGTAGAGCTGGGTCCTGCGTGCAGCAAGGGAGAGCAGCCTCCTGGGTCATGTGGGTGGAGCCTCTGCCTTAACTGGGTGGGGGCCAAGGCCTCCCGGTCCCAGGAAGCTAGGCAGAGTGTACCCTGGAGTGTGATGCTGCCCAGACCCTGCAAGTTCAGAGTAACAGCTGTCAGATTTTTGGTTCTTGATCAGTTCTACCAATCTGTCTTTTGATTGGACAACTGAGACTATTCATGGTGTTATTATTGAAGATTATTAACTTATTTTTTAATTTCATTATTTTTCTGTTTGCTAATTTCCTTTATTTTGTTTCTTAATTGCTTAGCCTACCAAATGTGTTCATTCTCATTGGTTGCCTCATTGTTTTCTTTTAGGATATCCTTGACAATTTTTTGCAATACAATTTTGGTGATCATGAATTGCTTGAGGAGATTCTTGTCAAAAAATACCTGAATTTTCCATCAAATTTGAAGGCAAGTTTTTCAGGACACATAACTCAGTGTTGGATGTTGTTATCTTTTAGGGTTGAAACATTTCATTCCAAGCCCTGCTGGTCTTTACAGTCTGTGTTAACAGGTCTTCTGTAATTCTAATGTGTTTACCTTTGTATGTGAAAATATAAAGCATAATTAAGTATATATAAATACCTAAGTGGAGACCTTCAGAAGAGAGGTAAATACCTATTTAAGGTGAACATGCATCATTGCTTAATGACCAATCAGAGTACATACACATCACACAAATAATGTCCACACATACTAATGAATGGATGTGGTTGTGTCTAAAATGAATCTTCAAACTTGACATGTGGTGTGTTATAACACATGTACCTAATGCAGTAGCATTTTCTGAATTTTTCTTCCTGCAATTCTTTGTCACTACAGTGTGAACCATTGTTCTTAACTATCATAATTTTTGTTTTTATTCCTGTCTTATAAATTTCAATTAACACTTAACTGAAAACTTTATGAAGTCTAGCCTGCAAGAGGCCATGACTTGAGTGAAGAATTCACAAAATAAAATCACTGACAGATGTGGTTCCAATGCAATTTTGAGCAGGCTACATGGAGAAGAAGTGCTCATTTAAGAAGACATCTATTACTGGACATGAGGCATTGGGTCAGGTGATTCTACAGGAAGTGAAGTTGCAAGAAATTCAGGCCAGAATTTGGGGTTTGGAGCATTATGAGAATGTTACAAAACATTACATGACTGTTTTTGAATAAAAGGAGAATTTTTAAATACATGAATAAATGTAGATTTTTGTATATGAATAAATGAATCAATGTAGATGGTTGTACATCAATAAACACAAATTACTGTACATGAAAAAAAGACATCCTCTAAACATAAATCCTACTGCATTTTTGAAGCAAATGTTAATATAAGTCCTAGTCTTATTTTCAGGGAAATATGGTATTTGAAGTTCTATACACCTCATTTATCTGTACCTTTATTTCTTCCCCTGTGTTTGGAAATTTTCTCCCACTTTTCCTGTAAACATTTTTATGCCATTTGTGTTGTCTTCTGATTTTTCCTTCTTAGTCATTTTTGCATCATCTTAGATTACTCTTTTTTGTATCATTTTAGTTTACTCTTATTTGCATCATCTAGTAGCTGTTGGGGCCATCTTTTCCTGTTTTCTTGTTTCTTTTAAAATTTCCTATTTTTTTATTTTAAAGATACTAAAATACAACAAAACATAACAGAACAAATTCAATCAAAAGAAAGCAGCAGAACTGGTACAGAACTTCAACAAAAGACACCAGGAAAACAACAGCCACCACAGCATACCTTGTTACTTTCAAAATAGTTGACCATTCCCTCAGGTATAGTAAAATCAAACCAAAAACAAAACACAATAAAAACAGAGTATGAAATAAAGCAAAAAAAATCAGAATAAAGCAAAACAATGAGAAAAATACTGGGCCTCAAAGATAAGACAGGGAAGAATCTGATAGTTTGCTACATTGCACACTATCATCCTCCCAAGAGATGCTCATACTGCTAGCTCCAGGCCTACAAAATCAACTGAACAATACAAGCATTTAGTTGCTTTATGTACCATAGTCGCTGTCAACTTAGCCAGTCCTCCAAACCAGCAGGTTGCTTATGGGGGGAAGGGCCGGGAGTTCTTGATACTTAGCCCGCACGCCAGTAGTCCTACGAGAAGCACATCTCTTTCTCCTCCTGAAGTCCGCACTGGTCACGCACACTCACCAGGAAGGCAGGCTAGGTTGTCTTCTGGTCAGAGCCTCCCTGCCTAACATGGCAGGGTCTCGAGAAGCACATCTCTTTCTCCAAGATGTCCTCTAATAATTAGTTTTTGAATGTATTATTGGCCTCTAGTTCTGAAATTCTTTCCTCACATTGGTCACTTCTGCTGCCCATTCTTTCAGTGTAATTGATAAACTCCTGGATTTCTAATTGAAACCTTTATATTAACTCTAGGTTTTGGGAAAACTGCTCTTTAATGTTTTGCATAGTTCTTTTAGCTCATCTCACTTTTTATTGTTATGGTCTGAGACCTATTGTATCATTTTGCTTTTTATTTCCATTATCTGTTTAGTTATATCTTTTGTAGCCAAGCTGAGTACCTATATGGTGTTTGCTAAACTCTGCTGCTCTTTTTGAGTAGTATGGATGCATGGCTCATGCTACTCTCCCCTTCTATGATCTCTGGATTGACTTCAGGGAGTTGTGAGTTTTGGGTGGCATTTTCTTTGTCTTCTCATGTTTCTCTTATCTGATTTGGTTGCTTTGTGTCAAGGTTTTTGGAGCCATATAATGTAAAGATTTTGTCACTAGTATAGTAATACCTCAGTTCATTAACTTTTGTTTGCAAATAATTCAGTTTGTAAACAAAGGCAAATAGAAACATTTTGATTCCATTCACAAACTCTGCATGGGGTGTCAAACACAATCATGGCCATCTTCCCCACACAAACATGAACACAGTTATATTCCTCCAAATCATAAAGCAAATTGTTCCTTAATTGAGGTACACTGTATAGAGATGTTTTAAGTCACTTGTCAGTGATGTACCTTGGGTGTGGCTAAATATAGTCTTTTGTTTCAGTATCAATATCTATCTTGGTTAATGTGGGTAGGGAGGATGCAATCTAATCAGGTTAAAGCAGTTTTCTAAGAATGCATTCTGGTATTATTAATGTAATAAAGGCAACCTGAGTGTCGACTTACGGAGAAAATCTATCAATAATGATGGTTATGGGATCTTGTAAAATTAATCAAATCAGTACAATGGTATCATACAAGAAAAACTATGCACTAACATAACATAATGACCAATTTTGTACACCCTCAATTCTAAGAAAGATATCTACAATCAGATGGTGCAATTGTTAAAACAATCCAGGTATTGATTTGGGTTAATATGTACTAAATCTGGCAACTCTCAATCCACTGTTAGAAATGAGTTCAACAGTAAATTTATGGAGTTATAATGCTTCATGGTTATACTATTAAAGATGTAGGGGGTTAGGAATGGGGAAATGCATGAGGAAAATTTTGAAAGTTTATACAATATAAGAAAGGAGAGAAAGAATTGGTAGAAAGAATTCTAAAAGATAGTATAAGAATATTTATAGAATTTGGTAAATTTAAGAGAAAAGTAACTAAAAAAGATAAAATGAAGGAAGAAAATTATGTAGAGCAAATGTAAGAAAAAATTAAAGAAAAATTAAAGAGAAAAAAGAAAAAGAAAATTAAAAGTGATTAGAAGCAAGTAAAAAGTACAAGAAAAAAATTTCACAAACCCCAAAAAACAGGTGAAAAAGAAAAGAGGAAAGTAAAGAAAAAGAAACAGGAAAACACAAAAATAAAATCACAACATAACGAAAACAACACATGCTTACAAAAAAGGAAAGAAAGAAAGAAATTTCTCTGTGATTTTGAATGTGTGCTTTTGTTCCAGGATCTAAAATTTTGGGGTAGTGTCTAAGTCAAGACATTTCCTTGCTTACACTGGTAGATAAAGTAGGCAATCACACCCCAGATCTGTGCTAGATACAGAAACCAGAGGACACTATGTTTAGGAAGACAGCACCTATGCCATGACTTTCAAATCCAGAGCAATTTGGGCTGAGCCTTGTCTCTGACCAGGGCGGCAGAGACTGTGTCCTTTCATTCAAGTCACTCTGGGTCTCTTTCCATCACATGGCCTGACCACAGCTGTCTCCCATGACTGTCTGTCACCCAGTCACCATGGGTGAAAGCCCTGAAGTGAAACCATCCACAACTGTTCTGAGTGTCAGGTTCAAACAATCAACTCTTCCCCCAAAATGTGTCTGCCCCAACACTCTTTCCAAACATATGGGGAGCACTTAGACTTGAGTTACTCCACAGCTGTTGCCTGTGTAAAAACTGGCATGGAAGAAGAATCCTTTGCTCTTCCTGTAGATCACAGCACCTGCCAGTCCATTCCATCACTGTGTTTCTGCCTGAAGCTTTCTTGAGTCCACAGATTTCACTTTGTATCTGTGGACTTTTTCTCTCCCATAAGCCACAAGCCAGGAGACAGGGAGAAAGTGCAGGCTGTATCTTCCCTTCTCAGTTTTGTCTTATGTATTTTCAATTTTTCAGTAGGTTTTAATTTTTCTGTCAGATCCTTCCTCATTCCAGAGAATCTGCTTCTCTTTTTTTTCTTTACCAATTTGTTATTTTCCACTATCTGGATATCAAATCTTAGAGAGACTGGGTTGTTGTTGTGGCTTACCATTCTACCATTTTCCCAGAAGTCTCCAAAATCAATATTAAATATAGTGAGAAAGTTTCTCAAAAAAATTTCCTGGGTGAAGAAATAAAATTAGCCCCTTAAGTGTAAATCTGACAGATATGTTCAAGGAATGGTACACAGCTTGAACTTTGACATGGGGATGGATGGGCAGAAGAGGTTTTAGGAGGGATGGTGGGTGATTACAAAAGGGGAGGAGTTGGTGGTGACATAGGTGATATCTTGAAGGACCTTCTAGTAAGGTACTATAAGGGTAATGCTTTAAGTCAAAGTAAAATAGGGAGTCATCTCAGCCTTTTGCCTAAAGACATGAAATAATTTTACTTGGGATTTAAATGTATGACTTTCATTGTTATGTTGAGAATAGTGTACATGGGGTAAATGTACAGAGAACAGTTTCAATAATCCCTATTAAAGAGAATGGTGGCTTGTGCTAAGATGAATGCATTAAGGTAGTTAGAAGTGTTTGAGATTTTGCATGTACATGGAAATGATACTAAGGTAATACTTTAATAGAGTAAAATGTAAGGTTTGAGAAAAATAGAGATGTCAAGATACCAATACCTTTGTCTGAAAGGCCAGGGTTATCAACTGAAATTAAAAAGAATACAGATGGATCCCATCTGTGGGAAGAGTTCAGTTTCAGACATTTTAAATTCATGATCTTTATTAGGCAGCCAGGAGGGGATAGTGATTGAGTTACTGTGAACAGGAACCTGGAGTTTGTAAAAGAGTTCTGAATATCACCAAAGGAGTGAGCATTTAAATAGAAGAAAAAAAAAAGTATTCCAACTTTTGGAAATCTACGAGAAGGATGAATCAAAGAGAGAGAAATACAGTGGTACCTTGGTTCACGAACATAATTTGTTCCATGATTTTTGGAGATACACATTTTGCTATTGACCAAGGTTTCTATCATCTGTTATATCATATTTGGAATCTTCCCATATTTATGAGTTTGGCTTGGTTTCTGAGGAGCCTGTCTGCTTTGTAACCTTTGCTTTTAATGTATACTTTTGTTTTACCACAAAGAATGTAGCCAGATGTAATTTTAAAGGCACAATTATTTCCATTATTGTACAAGCAGAAGCCTCTGATTTCTAGCTCAAGGTGATTAAATTTTTAATGCAAATTCAACTTCCTCTTTAAAGCTGGACATGCTTTCTTCCTTTTTATAAGGTCACTGAATGTTAGACTTTTTGTTAGAAGAAATCTTTCATTTGAATTTGGCCTTTCCTCATCTTTATTCACAAATGAGACATCTGAGCACGGAAGTTATGCATCTTAGCTAAGGATACATAGGGAAAAATTCAACTGTAATATGATCAAAATTCTTCATTTTTTAAGTCCTTGAATTGTTTTTAAGTATGTCATATTGGTTGATATGAAGTCTCCTGTTCTTTCTATTATGCCATCTAGTAATTTGTGCTATTAACCTATTTATTAACCTCTTAATATATAGAAAACAAACTTTTTATGCCAGAATTGCATGTAAATTGTGGTCATTTTTGAAACCATGTAGTGCATCTCAATTGTGTCCTTAAATGTATCAGAAATATATGTCATGCATGTTATCACATATAATAATGTTTGAGATTATATTTTTCCATATTACTTCAGGAATAATTTATAATTGGCTATTTTAAATAGAAAAATGCCATATTAATGCTCTACTTTGATTTTAGGACAACCGTCATTCAATTCATTATTCTTATTATGCATTAAAAGTTCTCTTTCATACAGAAATTATTTAATCCTTAGAATCAAGTCTCTGTGTTGCCTCATTTATGATTCCCCTACTCTTAAGTCTCAGTAGACACTCAGTCTGCAAAATTTCCTTCTATAACTTCATTGTAGATAATATATCAATTTAGATATGGATTGTAAAGTAAGAGAAATACTTGGACACAATTGTAGTAGAATTGCAGTTGAGAACCACTTTATAGAGTCACTTCATCCTCTGTCAGTTTTATAGCATAGCTATTTGTGCCCAAGTACTTAATCCAGCTACTCTTCAACTTATAAAAATACGTAACTGCTGAAAGCAAACTATTCTGTCTTAGTTTTTTATTATCAGTGCAAAACTGCAGCTTCAACATGTTAAAAAAACAAGTCACACTGATTTATAACTATAATTATTTATGTAGAATTTTTTTAATGGGATTAAGATGTCTTTCTTGATTTCTTGTTAGATTTTAATGGACAACAGACATGAACACATGTCATGGCACTTGAAATGTACATTCCAACTTTCTTCTTTAAGATCAGGAACAGTCCTCTTCACCACTCAAATAGATCTGGAGCAATTGATTTTTCACTCATTGTTTCATTCCATGCTTGAAACATCATTGTCCTATATATGGTTTTAAAAACTGACATTTTTAACACGATTCTGTCTTAAGTGCTTTTTGTCCAGCACAGTTTGTTTGTTTCCTTCTTTTTTTACTTGAATTGAGTTTGAAGCTGATGGGTCAGTTCCACATTTGCATGATTTGTAGGGACTTTGAAAGCATTTTGACTTATAATCTTTCTCTAGACTCTGGTGGCTCAGTCTCCTAGTTGGTAGATCCACTTCAAGTCAGGAAGCCTTCCTGTCATATTATCATTACACCTTTTCCCAATATATAATATTCTAAAGCAACACAAATGATCAGATAACCCTTGTTTGAAAATCCTGTTTGAATTTTTAATCATACACGGTATAATATCCAGATCCTAATAAGCCAGATGAGAAGTTTCATCATATGGAACCAATCTTCTTTTTCCAATCCTTTAATTTCTATTTTTTTCTTAGTTTCCTTCCTCAACAACATGTACCAAAAGCTCTAGTTGAGCACACTATGCCCAGTTTCTTTAATCTGAGAGTTCTTTCATATTTCTTTTACCTGTGCTTTTCACTACCTATAATCCTTTTAAATTTCTCCCCAACTGAAAAATTCCTGTTCTACAAAGTCCCAGTTCATATCACCCATCCTTTAGAAAGAATTTTCTTAATGCCCTGGTCATGTTATTGTTCCTCAGAACTCCCAATCTTATTTTACACATAGAATTATTGTAGCACTTACTACAATATTTTAAGATTTATGTGTCTTTGCTTCCCTTGGCTATGTGGGGAGCTTAGTGATAAGCAAGGTTGGGTCTAATTCATTGCTGTATTACTAACCCTGAGGAGGGTCTGGTACACTATAGTTGCACAAGGGATGTTTCTTGAATAGGTAGGAGAGTGACCTTGCTATTTATTCCTATTGATATTCTGTGGACACCTACATATCCCTAGTTTATCACCTGCTCATCAATATCTTTCTCTTGTTACCCCTAGCACTTCCTCAAGAGATTTTACTTATTCATCCACTATTCATGATCACTGATATTGGAGACAGTGATAAAGACAGAAATAGTATTCTGTGATTAATTGTGGACATTGCAGTTTGGTTTAACACCAGCATAAGTGGGAGTGACTGCCAGCTTTTTCCTGGTTCCAGGATTTCTTCCAGCATCTCAGGGCATAGTTTGATTCTACAGCTTTTCTGATGATTTAAGAATTATAGTGCATGTAATTCAGTGCTTCATATCTACATTTATGATAGCATATGAATCTTCTACAAGGGCACTTTTGTCTATTTAAATTTTAACAACAAATCAATTACATTGAATTTTTTGCATATCTGGATACATTATTGTAAAGCAATTTTAATATCCAAATAAAATTCAGATTGAAGACATAATATGCTACTGATGTACATTTTTATTTTTTATTTTCTTATTTTAAAAAGCAAAACAAAAAGGATAGAAATGATACAGAATTTCAAAAAACAGTAGGAAATTAACACTAGTTAATATATTGCATATAATTATCTTAGAAGTAGTTGTTCACGTTACAAGATCTTGGTATAAAAAATGATCAAACAATGACAGCACAAACTGTTCTTTTTGATGTAATAGCAGAGATTAGTAGTATACTTATCTATCTTGCATACATCTACATGCATACATTTATATATAAATATATATATATATATACTTACCAACATATAATCTTTTCCTTTCTTCCTTTTATCCTTTCCACTATCCCAGTTGTTCTTTGCTTTTGAACACTCTCTTTCCCTTTCATTATTACAATATCTATTGTACATTTTGGATCTTATTACTCTTTCAGGTTTTATTTTTATTATTTTTATAGTAGGGAGACAACATGATACTTATAAACGTGAGTTTGATTTATTTCACTTATGAGTATGGTCTCAAGTTGCTTTCACTTAACTATAAAAGCCTTAGAGGCATAGCTGTTGGGCTGAACTTGCAGACAGAACCAGGGTCGGGTCCACGTCACTCACGGTGCCCAGCCTAGCTCCCTGGGACCGGGAGGCCTTGGCCCCCACCCAGTTAAGGAGGAGGCTCCACCTGCACGCCACGGGAGGCTGCCCTTCCTTGCTGCGCACAGGACCCAGCCTACCGGGTCCCGCAATCCTGCATGCCGCAAGAATCAGCTCGAACCTCAGTGGAATGCTGGCCAGCCGCTCAGGACACAGAGGTATGGAGCCCAACCCAAATCAGCCCAGGACCCCAGAGCTGCTCACCGGGAACTGAGCAACATAGCTGCAGGGACCTGGAGAGCTTGGGCCCCCCTCCACCAGATTGCAGAGCGCACAGCAGCTCCATTCTTCAGCGGAGCGGCTCGGCTCAAGTGTGTGCAATCCCACAGCTCACGTGCAGACCCCGCCACCCAGCAGGGTTGCTCCTGGCACTGTAGGCCTGGGACCTGCCCGGGCTTGGCCCGCAGGCATAGCTGTTGGGCTGAACTTGCAGACAGAACGAGGGTCGGGTCTGTGTCACTCACGGTGCCCAGCCTAGCTCCCTGGGACCAGGAGGCCTTGGCCCCCACCCAGTTAAGGAGGAGGCTCCGCCCACATGCCACGGGAGGCCACCCTTCCTTGCTGCGCACGGGACCCAGCCTACCGGGTCCCATGATCCTGCATGCAGCAAGAATCAGTGCGAACCTCAGGGGAAGGCCAGCCAGCCGCACAGGACACAGAGCTACATAGATTCCAGAAGAAAATGACAAAACGAAAGACCAAGAGGCAATCTCAGTCCCCCAGCCCACAAACAACAAACCCAAGAGATACTGAAATAGAAGACAGTGGGAGTCACAAAAAGGGACTTTCTGAAATGATAGAAAATGCAATAAAGAAACAGCTTGATGTAGCTATAGAGAAATTGAAATCAGAAATATTCGCTCAGCTAAAAAATGAAATGAGAATCATTATTAAAGAAATGTTGTGTGTATCTAAAGAAGAGAAAGATAAAAACATAAAAAACTTAACAAAATGATCGAAACCTTGAATAAACAATATAAGACACAAACAGAATGCATGAAACAGATGCAAAGGGAAATGCAAGAAATGAAAAACTCCATTGAAAGTTTGAAAAACTGCTTAAATGAAGCTGAAGATAGAATCTCAGATCTTGAAGACAGCATGGGAGATCACGGCCATGAAAGAAAAGATCTCCTAAAAATAGTAAGGAACCAAGAAAACAATTCAACAACTGCAAGATGATGCCAAGAGAAATAACATAAGACTAATAGGCATAAATGAAAAAGCAGGGGTCAATACAAATGACCTGTGAAGAATATTCACAGAAATAATAGCAGAAAACTTTCCAAACATGGGAAGAGAATCTGAAATACAGGTAACTGAGGCATACAGCACCCCAATTAACCACAACCAAAATAAATCCTCACCCAGACATATAGTAATAAGGGTATCAGATATACAGCACAAGAACAAAATACTAAAAGCTGTCAGAGAAAAGAAACAGATCACCTATGAAGAG